>JAYMGJ010000235.1:0-149335 GCA_037178675.1 Scleroderma bovista
GCTGCCGCTGTTGGTCGTGCGCTGCTGCACAACAGTACATTTGTACTCTTTATGAATCATGGGAATAACAAGTGAAACTGTAACGGTATTCTCTTTCCCCCGGCACACCACCTGTCGTGACTAATTTAGGGATGATGTTTCTTGTATAGGATAACATGGCAGGTACACAGCACCATGGCTTGGAATTTCCAAAATGCTGCTGTCTGAGGTGACTAGGTCCATGCGGGACAGGTATTTATATGGAGGAGGCAAAGCATCGTACATTGCAAACGTTTCGCTTGAACGAACACTGCGCAGAAATCATGGGTGACGAGCAGACCAAGAAAAGTACGTGCTACTGCAGAAGATGTTGCCACTCGCAACTGACACACCTTGATCGGAAGGCATAGTACTGCAGCAAGAAGAGGCTCACAAACGAGCAATCAAGCACCTTATTGAGTCATGGCAAGAACGACTTCAGCTTATAAGCGTTATTGTAAGTGATTTACTTGATTTACTTATGTCGGTGGCTGAGCTGAATGCACACAGACGACTTTCTTCGCATCTGTAGAGGCGGGCTTGTTGGTCAACGGCATGCCAGCGAGTCCCTCGGACTTGAGAAACAACCTCCTCAAGTCGTCAAATGCTGGTTTCCTCGGTGGCTTAATTACGCATGTATTTGCTGGTACAGTGTTAAATGTCCTCCTTGATCATACTTGCTCACGGTACCCAATAGCTATATTATCCTTCGTTGCAGCGTTTATGTTAAATGAATATAAGCTGGAAAAGGCCACGTACGAGGAACTCATGGTGGAAGGGATGGCCAGGGCAACGGGCTTCAGGGGCTTTTACCGCGTGAAGGATATCGAACATGGCTTGCAGGCTTCGGCTTCAGAGAAGGAACCAGCTCCGGCCACAACGTCGAATAATCCTACAAGAGGGACAGACCAAGAGTCACAGGAATCGCGCCATCACCCAGTCGATCCGGGGGCTTATTTGGAGGAAGCGAGCTTGCAGCGGACCCAGAGTCGCTCAGTAGCCCTGTTCAGGAAGATCCATTCTTTGTGTATCGTGCTGGCCTGCATCGGGTTCGTGTTCACGATCACTGGGATCCTGCTGTATGCCTGGGCTGTCCAGCCATGGGAAGTTGGTGTTGTTACGAGTGTATGCTTCGGTGCGTGCGTGTTGGCAGTAGCCGTGCCAATCATCACCACTATTTACCGAGCCAAGGCTGGGGTATGATTCATGAAGTGCTGGCTTAATGGCATGCATTTTCCGTGGACCGCTGAATGGTGGCCTTCACTTTACATTTACCGACCGGCAATTAGCTCGTCGACATTTATTAATTATTCCTTCTACTCAATCTGCACTCAATTATGTATAATCGTTCTACCTACGTATTAATGATACAATAGGATATGGTTCAAGACTCCGTATGGTGCTAGTGATGAGGTAGAGTGTTCGCGGTAACATGGTAGACTCGATGAACGTTTCTGGGTTCTCCATCATGTAGCAAAAGGGGGGAGGTGCTTACCACAAGTCTACCGCCCTGGGGTCCAATTGTGCTGTATATGAAGCTTCAAAATCCCGCATGGGGCAGTAAACCCCTGGGCTGGCAGTGCAGTTTACCACCATGCGACAAAACCACCCAGCATGATGGATATGGATGCGATGGTGTCCTCGAAGCAAGGACAATGCTGAGGGTGGAAGTCACCAGAAGGAGACATACGGTAGGTACGATGGGTGGCACTGCAAATGGACATCATATAGCTTGAACACCTCTTACCCATCAAGTTACTCACTAGCTAATGGTCCAGTGTGTCCCGCGTCATGATGTATACGACCAATAGTAGATGAGACTGACCTGCATTTCAGCCAGGAAAGAACTTTCGCGTTCGGCAGCCTTCAGAATCATATTTCGAATGCCGGATCTCCACCAGGGTAGGATGCCTGCATGTTAGGGACGAGACAGCTGTGATTACTCGACGAAATCGTGGTCGATACAATGGGGACTGGCTACTATTGGTAAGTCGTTATTGTCGCAAAATAAGTGGTGGAAATGGTGGAGCTAGGATTCCAGAGCTGTTCCAAGGGTATTTGCAACCAGCGAGCAAGTGTGTCAGAATAACATAGAGAGTTGCGCAGTGCGTTTCGTCGATATGGCCCATTAATGAGGTGACTTGGGTCACGTGACCCACGCGTCAATGTCACGACGCGATCAACGCGTGCCACGTTTGTCTCCTCCCATCTTCAAGTTCTTCACGCAAGTACTCGCCATGACCACAGCCACCAACGATCACGAAGAATACCAATATCTTGATCTCGTCCAGCGTGTTATCAACACTGGCGAGTCCCGCAATGATCGGACAGGAACTGGCACGCTCTCCATATTTGCCCCACCAAATCTGCGGTTTTCTTTGAAAGACGGCACCTTTCCACTGCTTACAACCAAAAAGATATTTATGAAAGGCATCGCGGAGGAGCTGCTGTGGTTTATACGCGGGGACACGGATTCAAAGATACTCGATGCCAAAGGTGTTAAGATATGGAATGGGAATGGTTCAAAGGAATTCCTCGATAAGCGTGGACTGGGGAACAGAGAGGAAGGTGATTTAGGTCCAATCTATGGGTTCCAGTGGAGACATTTTGGTGCCGATTATGTGGATTGCAAGGCAGACTACGCCGGACAAGGCGTTGATCAACTGAAAGAATGCATCCGGAAGATCACAGAAGACCCCACAGACCGTCGCATCATTCTCAGTGCTTGGAATCCTGCCGGTGAGTAAGCTTCGTGATAACAGATGTACTGAAGCTCTGAAGTTCCTGATGACTTGCTACATAGCTTTACCTCTGATGGCTTTGCCCCCTTGCCACATGATGTGCCAATTCTATGTCCACATTACAGAGCCCTCCTCAAAAAACCGCTTGTCATGCCTGATGTATCAACGTTCAGCTGACCTTGGCCTTGGCATCCCATTCAATATCGCATCATACGCTCTCTTCACACACATGATAGCACAGATTACCAACACAGAGCCGCACGAGCTCGTCATCCAGCTTGGTGACGCACATGTATACAAGAACCACGTCGAGGCGCTTCAGAAACAGCTGAAACGTCGGCCAAGATCATTCCCCAAGCTACGGTTTAAAAAGGAGCTGAAGAGTTTGGAAGACGTCGAGCAGTTGAAGTTTAGCGTAAAGGATGAGGAGAGCGACTTCGTCGTAGAAGGATATCAACCACACGAAGCGATCGCAATGAAAATGAGTGTGTAAAACAATTATTGTTATGCTTAGATACCATGTATACATACTTGATGCTCTGTAGCGAAGTATTTAACCATTTCCCTGTTCTCAATAACAGGGGCCAGACATGTTTCCATTTCTAGCAATCCCACAGGTCAGTACTAACTGCGTACTACTATTCAATATTCAAGGCTGACCTGTCCGTCAAGACTTCTATACACGCGCCGAGGTTGTCCTACTCTATTATGACGGGCAGATTGAAAGCATGTCGTGCTGCGTGGCTGGCATTTGCCTTGACCGCCTTGGCTGCATTTACCACTCGTCAGCTCATCCAGAGGGGGTACGATATTTCCAAGGCGTATGTTGTGATTTCTACTACTAGGCTACAGTTCTCAGGTTGAGCCCACCCCAAAGACTGGCATCCATAGTGTGCACGAGACAGTTGCGAGTGCCTGCCACTGTGTTTCGCCCAGGCAACAGAAGGTAGGTTCCAGTTTCCTTCCATACTTACTAACGAGTGTCATTGATTTCGACCAGTTTCTCGCGCCTTCAAAAGTGATATGTTCACACTCTATAGTCACCCACAACCATACGTTCATGACCCATTCGTACGTCCAAATACATCCCAGATGCCTTCATTCTTTTCTTCGTTTCTTCCGAGCGCACAAGGGAAAGGACCGATTGGAAATGCCATACGCATAACACAGAAGCTATATCACCGACTCTCCTCTTCAGACAGATCTGCTAGAACCAGGGAGAAAGACGAGGAATTGCAAACAGGAAGGCCATCAAGGTCATCGATTTTCTGCAACTCTGAGTTAGGAAATCCCGAGGCTCTTTTTACTCTTGCTCATGTGTTCCTGGTATGCATGATCACCCCGAGAACGGTAGTGGCCACTTTTGACAATATCACTAGTTTCCTCCCAATATTTATTTCCCCTTAGACCCCGGCTTAGTGTATACATCCTTGTCAACTCATACTTCAATGACTGGAACGCGATTTCGCAGTCTTATCTCGCCTTCTTCTATGCCACCGGCTATGCAGATGTAGTGCCCACTGACAAACCCTTCTTTGACCGAGTTGCGTATATGTACGCTTTGCTCGTGGCTGGCGCAGACTAGTACTAATATGGCTTCTGTTTCAGGCATGATGCATGTGCTCCGGCGGCAACACACCGCCACTCCATTTGATAGAACGACAATCTTCCTTCTCCGAGTCCGAGGTTGCGCCTGCCCGGGGGGACTACGACATCCCCGATGCCAAGACTATGCAAGAGTTGGTATGTACAATCTACGCCAGCTCGAGTCCAGAAACGAATCTTTTGACCTCTGAAACCTCATTCCATTCTCCAACTTCCTCTCTGATTCCCGGGTGGCAGGCATTTGTCAGGTCCCTAATTTCGCGTAGAGTTATAACCGAACAACTGACTGTTGTCTGACTAGAAGTGGAAATGGGTGGGGCGAAGGCACGCAGCGCCTTCCTGCCGCGATTCAGAGTACCCGAGTAGTGAGCGTTGGCTGCGAGGGAGGGCGGCCGGGCAGTGGTGACCAGATCACCCCAAAGTCTTAAGCAGTCTCAGCATGTGCGGCGACTTGTGATATCCAGTAGGTCAAACACCTGTCCGCAGCAAGAGATCACTGTCCAACGTGTCGGCCACACGGCAGTTTAACTCAGTCACTGGTAGGTCTCAGACCCGATTCACTCCGTCTATGCACGTGCATATGTAGGATTCTTAAGTTTCTTGCATAGTCACAGTTCAAGGCCATGATCTCTAGCCAATGTAGACTGTATTTCCAGACGCATTGTTATGCTCACGGCGAAGAATGGCTAATGAACGGCATAGTGATTGGCCATTCCTATGGGAACCTCCTCTCCATTGGCAAGGACTCATTGTGAGCTGACTCAGAGTACAGACTTCGGTTACTGCGCATAGATGATTCCAATGAACACTAATTCTCGAATTCGTATGAACTGGTGTCCACATCGGTTACTAGAAAATCCCTCAAGTGGCCGTTCGTCCCTTCGGTTGTCTGTGTTAACTATTGGTCACCGAGCCGTGTTGGAGCTGTAGCCTTTTGGCCGTACAGTGCACAGTACGTTTGTTCTCGATCCACTCTTTGTCGATCATGGGAATAACACATGAAACTGTTACGGAATTTCCTTTCTCCCGGCACTCCGCCTGTCGTGACTATTTTAGGGATGATTTTTCGTGTACAGGATAACATGGCAGGTACTTAGCACCGTGACTTGGAATTTTCAAAATACTGATGCTCTGAGGTGATTAGGTCCATGGCGGGACAGCTATATATGTGGAGGGGGCAAGGCATCGTGCAATGCAAACGTTTTGCTTGAACGAATACTGCACAGAAATCTTGATCTACAGGCATAGTGCTGCAGAAGCAAGAGGTTCACAAACGAGCAATCAAGCACCTTGTTAGCTCATGGCAAGAACGACTTCGGCTTATAAGCGTTATTGTAGGTGATTTACTTATGTCGAAGGCTGAGCTGAATGCCCGCAGACGACTTTCTTCGCATCTGTAGAGGCGGGCATGTTGGTCAACGGCATGCCAGCGAGTTCCTCGGACTTGGGCAACAACATCCTGAAGTCGTCAAATGCTGGTTTCCTCGCTGGCTTAATTATGCATGTATTTGCTGGTACAGTGTTGAATATCCTCCATGATCATACTTGCTCACGGTACCCGATAGCTGTATTATCCTTCCGCGCAGCGTTTATGTTAAATGAATATAAACTGGAAGAGGCCGTACGAGGAACTCATGGCGGAAGGGACGACAGGCTTCAGAGGCTTCCTCCTCGTGAAGGATATCGAACATGGTTTGCGGGTTTCGGCTGCAGAGAAGAAACTATCGGCCATCCTCATGTGCCAGACGACTCCGAGTGCGTCGTCGAACGATCTTACAAAAGGTACAGACCGAGGGTCGCAGGAACTGCGCCATAAGCCGGTCGATCCGGCGGCTTATTTGAAGGAAGTGGGTTTACAGTGTAGCCAGAGTCGGTCAGTGGCCCTATTCAGGAACATCCATTCTTCGTGTATCGTGCTGGCCTGCATCGGGTTCGTGTTCACGATTTCTGGGATCCTGCTGTATGCCTGGGCCGTCCAACCATGGGAAGTTGGTCTCGTTACGAGCATATGCTTTGGTGCTTGTGTGTTGGCAATAGCCCAGTCAATTATCACCACCATTTACCGAGCCAAGGCTCGGATATGATTCATGAAGTGCAGCATTTTCCGTGGACTGCCAAACCATAGACTTTACTTTACATTCTGCATAAACAACTGGCAATTGACCCGTTGGTGTTTATTAATTATTCCTTGCATTCAACTTTGTATTACTCTGCCTACATATCAATAGTACAACAGTACCGGTGTAATGATAAGAGTATATGGTTCAAGACTCCTAGCACATGATGCTAATGATGAGGTAGGGTGTTTGCGGTAGCATGGCAGACTCATTGAACGTTTCTGGGTTCTCCATGGCAAAAGGGGGATGCTTACCACTAGTCTCCCTAGGCCAGATTCTCCTCTCTTCGTGGAGGAAGATGATCGTTCCTCTAGAAGGAGAGTTTACCACATTACTTGGACTCAAGGCGGAGAATAATCCTATCAAACCAACAAAGCACAAGGTTGTGAAAGGGTGGCGCCTTTAATACAATCCATTGTAGCCATAACTGCATTGTCATGCCACGCAGGAGGAGGGCACCCGCGCTATCACTCTAACTCTCAGAATTCCTTAGACAGGGGCGAATATGGACTTAGAAAGGAAATCTGCAACGACGTACATTCCTCTGTCGAAAGGTCTGCCCAGGGGTCCAATTGCGCCCTCTGTATCCTGTGTATGAAGCTTCAAAGTGACACGTGAGGCCGTCGGACAAACAAACCACTGAGCTGGTCTTGTCTAGCCACAAGGTTGGTCGTGGTACAGTATGTATGAATTGAAGTAACACAGTGGAACGCCAAGTGAGATTCCAAAGGAGCAAAATTGCATTGGTGGAGTTTGACTTTCAGAGGAACGACTAATCGAAGTTGCTCTCAAGGCTTCGAGATGGGGAGACGTGTCATTTCCATTTCTGGCAATGGACCTGTGCACCCATAGAGGCCTGTACTGAGCAGTACTACCTTCTACTATTCCGAATATTCAAGGCTGACCTGTCCGTGAAGACCTCTAAGCGCCTACGCGCCGAGGTTGTCCTATTCTATTATGACGGGCAGATTGAAAACATGTCGTGCCGTGTGGCTGGCATTTGCCTTGACCGCCCTGGCTGCATTTACCGCTTCAGCTCATCCAGAGGGGGTACGATATTCCCAAGGCGTATGTTGTGCATACTTCGTGGATTTCTACTACTAAGCTACAGTTTTCAGGTTGAGCCTACCCCCAAGACTGGCATCCATGGTGTGCACGAGACAGTTGTGAGTACCTGCCAGTGTTTCGGCCACGGTTTGTATACTTACACTGCGAGCAGCAGGGATCGAATTTTGACCAGGCCACAGAAGGTAGGTTCCACTTTTCTTCCAATCTAGTGTCATTAATTTCGACCAGCTTCTCGCGCCTTCAGAAGTGCTATGTTCACACTCCATAATATCACTGGTCATCCACAACCATACGCTCATGATCCATTCGCACGTCCAAATACATCCCAGACGCCTTCGTTCCTTTCTTCGTTTCTTCCGAGCGCACAAGGGAAAGGACCGATTGGAAACGCCATACGCATAACACAGAAGCTATACCACCGACTCTTCTCGTCAGACAGATCTGCTGGAACCAGGAAGAAAGACGAGGAAATGCAAAGGAAGGCCATCAAGGTCATCGATTTGCTGCAACTCTCTGCGGAGTTAGGAAATCCCGAGGCCCTTTTTGCTCTTGCTCATGTGTCCCTGGTACGCATGATCACCCCAAGAACGGTAGTGGCCACGTTTGACAATATCACTAGTTTCCTCCCAATATATATTTCCCCTCAGACCCCGGCTTAGCGTATACATCCTTCTTAACTCATACTTCAATGACTGGAAACGCGACTTCGCAATCCTATCTCGCCTTCTTCTATGCCACGGGGTATGCAGACGTAGTGCCCACTGATCAAACAAAAGCCCTTCTCTACTATACTTTTGCCGCACAAGGGGGTGATAAAGGTGCTCAGATGGCCCTGGCATATCGTTACTGGAGTGGGATCAGCGCCCTGGAGGACTGTCCTCGAGCACTGGAGTGGTATGAGGAAGCCGCCGATCAAGGTATGTCATTTAATATGCGGAAATCAAGAGGAAATTTGACCTGCGTGCCTGTAGCGATGGAGAAGTTTTTCTCTGGCCCACCGGGTGGGCTATCTTTGCCCTTCACTCCTACTAGTCTTTCTGATCTGGATGGGGGCGTGTACGGACCTGGTGCAAGCTTTGCCTCCACTGGCTTTAATGTCATTAAACCATCCGTGAAAGCTGGATTCGCTCGGGCTGCCGGAGAGACATGGGAGGATTTGCTCGAGTATTACATGGTAAGCTTTATCAACATATGTATCTTGGGACCACAAGGTCATTCCGTGTTATTAGTTCAATGCTGATCGAGGCGAGATGGACTTCGCGTACAAGCTCGGTAAGATATTCTATCAAGGCAGCATTTACGCGGCTGGAGGCGGTATTGCCTCGGGATCGGAGGGCGTCGGCCGCGTCTTGCAAGATTTCGAGCAAGCACAGTATTATTTCCTCCAGATCGCACGTCAAGTGTGGCCACGTGATCCTACGAATCCCCTGCAGCATAAGGCCTCAGCGTACAAAGCAGAGGGTGTGACTCAACTGGGTTGGGCACCGAAGAGTGCTGCGTATCTAGGAAGAATGTACATGCGTGGCGAAGGGGTTAAGCAGGACTACGAGATGGCAACGATGTGGTTTGAGCGCGGAGCGGAGTACGGTGACCGGGAGTGCCATAATGCCCTGGGTATCTTGTGGAGGGAAGGGCTCGTCAAAGGCAGAAAAGATACTAGGAAAGCGCTCGAATACTTTGCGATCGCTGCTGGGCAGGAGCTTGCAGAGGCTCATGTCAATTTGGGCAAGCATCACTATGGTCAGTCGGTCGCTTTTCTGGAGCAAGTAACATCCTCATTGCCCTTACAGCCCACGGGGAGCTCAAGCTGGCAGCTACCTACTTCGAAACAGCTATTCGCTTCGGATCGACGTTCGAGGCACACTTCTACCTTGCCAAGATCCACACTATGAACATGCGAGCTAGTGAATTTACTCAGGACTATGCTGCGGGCTCTTGTGCGAGCGCAGTATCCTTCTATAAGCTTGTTGCGGAGCGTGGTGTATGGGATGGCGATCTCGTCAACGAGGCTGAAGAGGGGTGGAACAGCGGGACTGAACGTGGCAAGGAAATGGCGATCCTGCGTTGGTGGATTGCTGCTGAGAGGGGATATGAGATTGCGCAGAACAATCTTGCGTATGTCCTTGACCAGGGTGGGTCGCAATCTGTGTTAGGATCTGTTGCGGCTGCTGATCAGAATCTGCAACTGAAGATAAGAGCATGCTCCGCTCGACGCGTTTCTCTCCTTTCCAGGTGTCGAATGATACCGCTCGCCTTGCATTAACGCAATGGATTCGCTCTGCTTCACAAAGGAACGTCGACGCTTTGGTAAAAGTTGGCGATTATTACTACCATGGTTATGGTGTATCCGACGAATCCGAAACTGTTCGTTGGGAAAAGGCTGCCAAGTTTTACCAGAGTGCAGCCGATACTCAGCTCAGTGCACTCGCTATGTGGAACCTTGGTTGGATGTACGAAAATGGTGTGGGCGTACCTCAGGTAAGCCAACAGACAGGTCTGAGCACGGTTTACGAGAGTCGAATTCATCTCTTACAGGACTTCCACCTTGCAAAAAGACATTATGATCAGGCAATGGATATAAACACAGAGGCTTATCTGCCCGTGATGCTATCTCTCATCAAGCTTTATGCAAAAAGTCTTTGGTATACATTCCAAGGCAGAGGAAATGGGCTTGATATATGGGGATACGATGAAGATAAAAGTAGGTTTATTGTGGGGTTTGGGGCTGCAGTGTTGACTCCTTCTCTAGTGTCCGTCTCCGAACGTGCAAATTTGAACCGTGAGATCGACCCCGCATCGCGGTCGCAGCCAACAGCAGAGAATGGTCAACAGAGATCGCATGGTCCCGATGAGAATGTTGACAACTTCGAGGATGATGGCCCATGGTATCTTGGTAAAGCGCGAGAAGAATTTCAGCGACGGAAACAACAAACTATCCGTCATAGGGAGGAGGAAGATGATCCCGTGCAGGTTTGTTGCATTTGTCTCTCCTATCGACACTCAGGAATAACTCTTCTACCTCAGTGGGCGCGAGAAAGGAGAAATGCAGAGAATGAGCGCGATAGCGACTTCGGACCGGAGGATTACTTCGATGCCGCACTTCGGGGAGGCCGTCGCGGGGATGAGAATTTGGATGAGTTCTTGGAGATGACGTTGTTAGTGGGGCTTTGTCTTGCTGTTGCCGTGCTCATCTACGTACGGACTCGTTTCGTCGAGCGGATCCGGAGGGAGCAGGAGGAGCGCAATCCTGGTCAGCCACGGCCAAACCTTGGCTTATTCCCTCCCCCCGATGACCCAGCACGCCAAGATTGGCAAATTGTACGGTGATCTCTTGCGTTTTATCTTACCTATCATACAATAATGCACTGTCTCTGTTTGGCCGTGTTTTGGTAACCGTCGATACTACCAGGACCCTTCGCGCAGGCTTACGACTTACTGTAGTCACGTCGGGCCGGCTGATTCTCGAAGCGCGGAGGATTCATAGTGTTTAGAACTCCACCAAAGATACCCTTCGTGCCCGTCGCTTGACAGCGCCAACCTCTTCCTAAGCCTCCTAAGCTCACCAGCGCTCATGGTTCAAACGAACATCCCTGTCGACGGGACCAGCTCTAGTGCTACCTCTACGATTGCCTTTGATCTAGAGGCTCTCAAAGAGCCCATAACTCGAATTCTATCTGCACCTGGGGTAGACCTCAGCACTATCACTGCAAAACGCGTCCGGAAACAGCTACTTCAAGACGCGTCGCTTGGGCTTACATCAGAAGGACTGAAGGTGCGAAGGGAGGAAGTTGACAGGTTAATTACACAGATTTATGAAGTAGTGTGCCAAGAAGCACCTGACGATGGCGACTCAAAGCGAAAACGAGAGGATGAGGAGGATGGTGTCGATGAACAGGCAGAAGGTAGTGAGAGCGGTGGGGATGCTGAAGAAGAATCAAAACCTCGACCAAAGAAGAAAGGGAAGAAGACAGTGGAGGAAAGCGACGCAGCGTTGGCGAGGAAACTGTCCTCGGAAATAAATGGTCGGTCCCGTAGGGCAGCCTCGAGCCCAAAGAAGGCCAAGCGGAGAGTCAAGAGTTCAGCAACCGTGGACTCTGAAGACGATGGTGATGGCGTTGAAGGAAAGAAGAAGAAACGAAGCGGTGGTGCAAGAGGGGGCTTTGCAAAGGAATTCACGCTCAGGTAGCTGCTGTCCTGGTTCAACTTTTCTTCTGACCTTGCGATCAAATAGTGAGCCGCTCTCCGTAGTAGTTGGAGTAGAGAAGCTATCGCGCCCCCAAGTTGTCAAGAAGTTGTGGGAGTACATCCATGGACACGATTTACAAAACCCGTCAAACAAGAAGGAAATTATCTGTGATGACGCGTTACGCGCTGTCTTTGCTGTTGAAAAGATTGACATGTTTCGTATGAACAAAGTACTTGGCCAGTGAGTTTTGTGCATCACTACGTGTCTAACGCTAACCCCTCCATCAGGCACCTCCATGAAGGATAGCAAGTGGATACAGGAGTTGCGCACATTTCATGGATGCCTGTACTTGGGGAATTTTGGGCCGTCGGGTCCAAAGTTGGCAGTGATTGACAAGAGTAGCAATGTGTATTTGGAAGTATCCAATGATGTCATAAACTCGGGCTGTATCTGCGTATCTTTAATTGGGACGAACAGACTTACGGCTAAATACGTAGGAGGCGTAAGCGTAAATGAAGTTCAGTGAAGGCTTTGAAGCTTCATCCACTCCTCATCCGTGGCATTGAAGTTTACACCCTTCTTCTTCCACCAGTCCCTGGCCTTGTCCCCCCCACCAATTGCATCTTCTAGAGCCTCCTCGATGTCACACATACGGTATTGAATAGACAGCCCACTCTTGTCCCACCACTCAAGCACTTCACTGCGATTATGACGTGTTGCACCAATGAGGGCCTCCGGATCATACATGAGCTGTAGTCCGCTGCCTAGCCACCAGTCCAATACTTCGATTTTCCCAAGGGTGCTCGCACGTTGCAAGACGTGACGATCATATGGGCACTCAAGTTGTGAGGAAGCCCACCACTCAAGGACGTCCACATGACCAGCAGTGCTCGCCATTTCCATGACGCGTCCAATTTTGAGCTGCAAGCTATGCTGGATATGCTGTTGTCTCCACCAATCAAGTACAGCGATCCTATTCTTTGCGCTGGCCTGCTCAAGAGCAGCCTCCGTGAATTCAAAGGGAAGCTTCGATGATGCCCACCAGTCCAAGGAGGCAACTTTTCCATTCCGAGAAGCGCCGTCCATCGCATCAGCAATAGAACCAGGCTTAGGTGAGCGAAGAAGTTCGGGGTGTTGCTCGAAGCCGCGTTTCCACCATGCGAGCACGGCAATGCGGCCATGTTCCGAGGCGGTGATCGGAATCAGATCGTCCTTGAAAATGGATAAAAAGAGCGACCGATACTGGGTGAGGAAGAGTTCGAGAACATGGACGTACTCGAAGCGCACGGCAGCAATGGCACCAAGTTTTGTAGGTGGGTTCGCCGCAGGATCACAGGCTCGAATGAGGGGGATGGAGCCTGTCAGCATAGCCAGGTCTGTGGGACATGCATTGCACCACTCCACTGGCACGGGGAGCGATGTGGGCAAGCCCAATGCACGAGATAATGCCCAGTCGCCCAAATGATCCATGATCAGTGCCAAAATCTCGAATGGCAGGTCCGGCGTTTGTGCTTGGCAAGAAGTTGGTCTGACATCATCCAAAGCTGGGAGAGGTTCGTTGAAGACTGGTGGGAAATGATACGTGTGGCAGTCATGCTGCGCCAGCCGCGATGCTAACTCAGTATCTGTACCCGGAGTTGGAAGATTGCGAATTTTGAGGAAGAGTACCAATTCATCATGTGAAAGCTTTGCGTAGGCATCACAAACAGCTTTCAATGACCCGCCATACTTCTGATATGAAGGTATTTTGAGTGTGGGACTCGAGGAACGAAATAGCGCCTAACTTACCGCCATTAACCAGAAATGTGTTGGAACAGGATCGAGTATTACCGAGTTCAAGGCGAGTTCGCGCTCGCCTCCCCCGACGTCACGTGCCAGTCTCTGAAGCCAGGCATTTTAATTTTCAAACAGCTATTTTAGACGCGTGACTAGTGACTACCATATCCACAGGGATTGGGGCTGGTACCACTAGCTGCAACAGATCCGAAGCATTGGAGGTGGTCCTGCCGTTGTGCCAATCATTATTGGGAGGTGGAACCACTCGCTCCGATTGAAGGTGACCTTCGAAAGTCATCTCTACTCCACAGTGACCTGTTCTGATTCGCCACAGGGGCCAACGAGCCAGTTCATGGTGAAGGAAACGATTGACAGAGACCTGTTTCCAAAAATACCGCATGGGAGTAACCATGTAGACTGTAGCGAGACGCAAATAAGAGGTAAGTTAGGTCTTGGGCGACCCTTGCCGTTAAGTAGCGGCCTCTTTCATTATTCTGAACACACGTTCCTTTTATCACATTCTTACTGGAGGTACCATATAAGCTCCAGTACAGTGTCAGGTAATATTATTTATTATGTGCCCAATCACAGTTTCATCTCACGGCGAGCCCGTGACGAGAACACGGCGGGCTATATCCGATTTGAAGCAAGCACGATGACGCAATTTGTCTCGAACCGTATCCCAGTTTGCATCACTAACATGTGCTCCCATCTTCGCAGATGGGCCTATTCGAATATCTGTCCTTGATGCAATGGTCAGTCAACCGATTTAGGGCCCCCAGCCGGAATACCGAAAAGGGTTTATGAAAGCTAATTCTTCCTTTTTCCCACCTGTGCAGAAATCGCGCATTTGCAGGTATTGCCAATTGATACAGTATTCCATCTGTGTGATTCTAACATATGAAGTGATAATTTCACCTAGGTTCTAGCTCTTATCGTCCGGTATGCCGCAAAACGCGGTTTTCTGTGTAGTGACATTCCGTTGTACGGTGAAGACGCCGTGACATGCTGTGTCCGTTGTTTTATTCCGTGCCACCTGGCACCCACCACTTGTGAGTGCACTTCCTGAACGGATGGTTACCCAACAGCGGAAACTTTCAAATCTGAATTCCCTTGCGGACCTACAACTACCCAACGAGTACCAGAACCGAAAGATACCAGCGCCAACTTGTGGAGTCTTTGTGCTAGCTTGGCCAAGATTTGAAGTCATAGTTGCCTTATGAAGATTCGAGCAATTGGCGAGCCACCAATTCAGCATGTGAACCCTTGGCAATAAAGCATCCGTTGTTTGATCCAAGTCAAGACGGCCTGGACAGAATTCACCTGCGGTTGGATTCTTGCAACTCACTTATACTGGTTCCTCCTATCATCCCCGGTAACAAATTCAACAAAGGCCACCTGCAGGTATGGAAGCTAGTCCTGCTGCGAACACAAGCATGCAGGGTTGTGGTGCAGTTTACAACAGCCATTTTTCTGATCGCGGTCCTCCATGAGCGTTCTCTGATGGGCCTCACTGCTACACGGAAACTACAGTCGCCTCCCAACCCATCCAACCGACCCTGGGTAACGGAAGGCAACTTGCCCGATCACCTCACTTCTACCGTGCCTGTGGTCAAGCCACCAGGGTTTTCTGGCTGCATTAGTCGTCTGGTCAACTCGATAAAAAGGATTCTGGGGGCGAGGGACGAGCCAACTTCCCACTCAGCCCACCAAAGTCAATTCTAGGATGCAATCACACCCCGGTATGCCTTGCACTGCCAAGGTTCCCCTCCGCGACGAGGATATTCCTTCCTGGTAAAGAGATTTTGTTCCATTTGGGTGCTTGCTGAACCTGTGTTACGAAGTGACCATTCTGATCATTCCGTTGACCATACAACTCAGTGGAACGGGAGAGTGGGCCCTAATACTCTCCAATGGTGAGGTCTATGCGGTCACTCCACTCTTTTCTCATTTTCTTCCCGTAGGAATACTGAAGACGCGGCAGAAACTGTGTTGTACGCAGACATTATGTAGTGCTGGCACCGTCTCATTTTTTCCTTCTTTAAAGGGAACCACCCATTCGGGTTGACGAAGAGTTCTTGCTGTTACCCATTATGCCTCAGGATCAACCTGGATTCCCTTCGGTCAGTCAGCAAAACCAGGTGATAGATTCCAGTATCTCCATTGGGTATATCGTTTATATCATTTTTAATAGTTTGCGAGCATGTCGAGCCACAACGACCGCGTTATTGACGTCGAGCAGCAGACACGACATAAAGCTGAACAGAATCCCGATACTGCTGTAGTCGTATATGAGTGCAAGTGGGACGAACAGGGGACTCGCTGTGGTCAATGGATCGAGGGTCATGCGAAGGGGATACGCACGCATCTCCGCAATTGGCATGCTGTGAATGGACAGACGAAGGACCAGGTCCAGTGCAAGTGGTCCAACTGCACTGAGGCACTTAAATGTGGCAGCATGCCTCGACACATCAAGACTCATCTCAAAGTGACATTCCGTTGCTCGACATGCCAACAGTCGTTTGCTCGAGAAGATTGCATTCAAACCCACCTCAGGACTGCTGACGAATGCGTCGATTCTGAAGCTATTACCGTTCCTGGACTGGGGGCACGACGCATCGTCCCCCCCAACCCTTAGCATGCCTTCTCCTTGCCTTCCATTGGGTGGAAGTCGTATGTTTGTTGTTACTCATTTCAATTATTTATTGCTTCCGACCACCCAATCTGAATTACCAATTACTAGTCAACGTTAAGTTACTTAGGGGATCATTTGCAAATCGCATATTTATTTGACGCCAGAAACTGTGCATACTCCACCTTCGAAGACGCTATATTGAACCACGCAGAGATACGGGGTGCATTTGCCTAAGGCATGAGTATAACAGGACAACTCCACCGATCCTGATCAGGGTGACGTGACCCGTGCTGAAAACAAATGTAAACTACTACGAGTTCTCTCCACGGAACGTGTGCTGCAGGTTCCCTGTCCCATTCCTGGCTAGCGTGCCAAAACTGCCGCAGATCATGACCCGTGATACGGAGATACTTGTAGAGCTCAGCCGCTGAGGAAGTTCGGATCTGAGTGCCCACAGACAATTCATTGGAGGTGGCTTCATGGGGAGATTTACGATCTCTTCAAGATATGGCAAAATTGCAGAGTCCCCCAGACCGCCTTGCATTCTATTACAAACGCATCGAACCATGAACTCTGGAGTTTCTGGCCCGCTTCGGCCCAGGGTAGGGAATACGACGGGACCGTCGGCATTTACATACAGACGAAATTTGTAGGTGGCGCGCACAGGTATTGACGCGGACCTTATCGCCGGTCTCCCTGACGTTGTGAATGGATCGCACATAACGGTAAGTATGACGTGCGTGCGTGAATTGAAAGTGAAACGTACAGGGCTGGTATGTACCAAGGTAGGTTCGGCCGCCGTCGCGCTCTTGCAAGTTAAACCAAATACTTTTTCCCTAGCACAGACATCCAAGTCCCCAACACGCGGAGCACATTAACGATGCCAGCACTGCCATGGTGAATATTATTTCATACCTACATCATTTCTGCATCTCCCTCGCTGGAAAGCGCCCATTTCCTAAGGCTTAGCTCACAACCTGACCGAGCGCATCGGCGTTCTCGGCATTGGCGGGATTGGGCGCCCTCGTGCCCGCTTTTCCAATGGATGTCATCTACCACTCTCGTCATCGAAACCCTGATTGGCACCCATTTTCTATATGGTGACCCGTGCTCAATGTGAGATGTGCTAAGTGTTCGTGTTCCATTTAGGGAGGAAACTGCGGGCGTTGGCGAGAAGGATATTATGGCGATGAAAAGGGGCGGTGTCGACACTGCACGGGGATGGGGAGGCAGTTGTCCGGGCTTTGGAAGACGGGCATATGAGTTGACGAAAATATCCGGAGTACGACCTGTGGCGCGGATGTGACTGACGTTAGTGCAGTTGGCCATCCGAGTGAACCGCACGTGAATCCTCGGCTTACTGCAGGATGTGCTCCTGCCGCACGCAGGGTCGCGGACGTAGGACACTGAGAGGAAGTGGAGAACCGTGCACTGGTGCCATTTCCTGACGGAAGACGCGGGCAGGGATTTAATCCCTGAATTGCGGTGATGGCCTTGTCAGTGCTCGTTTCGTCGTAGGGCTTAACGTGCTGGCCATTGACGCCAACGCCCTCCCGGAGGCGTGTCACGTGTGGAGTCTAAGCTGTTCTAGTCAGGGACGCTATGCGTGAGATCCTAAGCTGTGGTTCTCCGGCACTAGCAAATATAACATTGACATGTCATTTCGACATGGAGTGGACCGACAAGGCATTTCTTCCCGACTTATAATCCGGCAAACGACTTGAAAGTTCAAGTTGCACTTTACCATCACCATGCCTCGTATTCTGTTATGTGGTGAGTGCAACCCACCTGCATCCTCCATGACGCCCGAGTGCTCACCTGGTCGCAGGAGACATCGTTTGGGCGCACAATGAAGTCAAGCAGCTCTTTAATGGCCTTGCAAACGTAGTCGTACGTCATAGAACGTCTTGTGCGAACCCACTACTCATTCCCACGTGACAGCGGATGGACTCCCCAGACCGGGCAGATTTCCTTGCGGGGCTGAGGCCAGGTGGGAAATACAATGGAATAGTAGGTATATACCGCCACAACGATTCTGCGGCCCGCGTCGGCGTTTTCGACAAGGAAATCATTGATGCCCTCGCTGCGACTGGTACCATCAGATGGATCGCACACAACGGCGCAGGTTACGATCAGATCGACGTCCGACAATGCACTGCTAGAGGTACGCCTTCTCTCGAGCAGCCTATTCCTGTTTCTCCATGCACATACAGGCATCAGAGTGTCAAACACGCCCGGCGCCGTCGACGATGCCACAGCGACCACGGCGCTCTTTCTCATTATTTCCTGCCTCCGCCACTTTGCCTGGGGCGAGCGTTCTGCCAGGCAAGGAACATGGAAAGTGCCGATATCCTCGGCGAGAACGCACGACATCACCAGACGTACACTTGGTATCCTTGGCCTCGGCGGGATCGGCCTCCGCCTTGCCCACCTCGTACATGCCTTCCCGATGCGCGTCATATACTACTCTCGGCGCAAGGTTGCGCACGCGCCCGAGTGGTGCGAATATGTAGGGAGCATGGACGAGCTACTCAGGCAATCGGATGTCCTCAGTCTGCACGTCCCGCTGCGCCCCGATACCGTTCACCTCGTGGGTGAGAAAGAGATCCGGGCGATGAAGAAGGGCAGCATTATTGTCAACACAGCCCGCGGCAAAGTGATCGACGAAGAGGCGATGATTCGCGCATTGGAAGATGGGCACGTAAGTGGTTCTTTTTACTTCGAAGACCGTGCGTTATTAATTCGGGCGATTTTTTTATAGCTCTCGTCAGTGGGACTCGACGTCTATCCTGACGAGCCTAATATCAACCCACGCTTGCTCGAGTTCCCGCAAAACACGCTGTTGCCACATATGGGCACAGAAAACCAGGACTCTCAACGTGAGATGGAGGTTCGCGCACTTACGAACCTGAGGGACTTCCTTGTGGAAGGGTCCGGTAGGGATCTTGTTCCCGAGATGAAGGGCAAATTGTGAGATGAGGCAGATAGTATTTAGTGCAAAATGAGCTCGTTCGGTCTTTATTACGGTGAAAAGCTGAGACTCGGACCTCATACTTATCAACTGGACGCCACAGGTTCTTATATTTCATCCTTCCTACCGTCATGGGTATAGCATGGTAATTAAAAATATATATCTCCCGTTAGGTTCATGATCACAGCTTGGCGCGAAGGGTGACTTGACCATATGCCACGTCTGTCTTAGCCTGACCACGTAGCTCGCGACGTAGAATCTTCCCAGAAGCACTGAAGACATATTATTGTCATCATAGGTACAGTGGCTCACCACAGGTACCCACCTCTTGGGAATCTGTGGGACTATTACGATCCCCCCACGTAGCCTCTTATGCGGAGCGACCCGCGCAGCAACCCAATCCTGCACGCCCAGTGCAAATGATTCCACATCTTCCTGCGGAACAACTCGTGAAGGGACGACGTATGCCCTACACAAGTAAATACAACACATGAGGCAAATGTTCGGTGAGGTATAGTAGGGCCAGGCCGAAGGCTGTTCTTCTGGCCCGCCACGCACCTGGGATATTCAGTTGCTTCCTCTTGGCATTCTACCCCGATCACAGCTGTATCAGCCACCTCAGGATGTTGTAGGAGGACAGACTCGAGTTCCGCAGGTGGCACTATTAAAGCTGAGTAATACTAGGGAGAGAGGTACAGCAGACTACCTCACCTTGGAATCCCTAACATATGCGAGAAGGGCGTCCAGCAGGGATACCTGGGTACGAGAACAGACGTACCTTGTATTTAATGAGTTCCTTTCGTCTGTCTACGATCGTAAAAATGTCGTTCTTGTCTCGCTGCGCAATATCACCAGTTTTGAACCACCCGTCAGGAGTAATAGACGCTTCAGTGGCCGTTGGGTTGTTGAGATATCCCTGGTCGTGTCCAACGTGGCGTCAAGAGAGGTGACGGGGGTTTCTAATAGACGGACCTTCATGACCGTCGGGCCTCTTATCCACACTTCGCCTCCGTCTTCGATATCAGTGAGGACCTGTATTTGTCTCAGGAGGGTTAAATTGATACCACAGTTTGGAAAAACGTACCTCCCCGTTCTCTTCGCGTACCAGCCGGATCTCGAGGTTAGGAAGGACGAATCCCACGGAGCCAACATAGTCGTTTGCATGTTGCATGGGAAGCAAAAACACTGTAGGTGATGTCTCCGTGAGACCGTACGCTGTATAGCACCAAACGCTGTTCAGCTTTTACGCCCTGTAGGGGGATTATAGACTCCCAAGTCCCTCTCACCCTGTGAGATAATCACGTTCGCGCCGACACTTTGGAAACGCTTCTTGACTACAGATACTAGATCAGAACTAAGCGGGGCGGCTCCGCTGAATATAACACGCATAGATGTAAGATTGTATTTGGGAATAGCTGAGAACATAACACGTCAGTTCTTTTGACTGTGTTGTCTGGACGGGTTCTCCAGGCACAGTTGGCATGGCTAGTCCACGAAGCAATACATACCTGGGTGACGAGAAAGCACGACCAATATTGGAGGAACTACAAGCACGATGGTTGTCTGGTACCTCTCTATTGCTTCGAGGAACTTCTCGGGATCAAACCCAGCCATCACAACAGATGGTGTACCCAGTGCAATGGGAAGCAGAAGGAGCTTTATCGCGCCGTAAATGTGGTAATACGGGAGACAACCAAAGTGCACGTCTGGCTGGTTAGTTTTTCGCGCCTCGGCTAACGAAGGAGCGAGGCATGGTGTCGCCTGTGGCCACACAGGCTTGGCGATATCAATGAGAGACGTTAAATTATAATGGGTTGTTTCGACGCCCTTTGGCTTTCCGGTGGTTCCCGATGAATAGCAGAGACATACTGTTTCGTCGGACCGCTGTCCGTCGAAGCTTACTTCTGAAATGAGTTCTCCACGGCCAAGAAGGTCCTGCAGAAGGGTGAAACCTGACAGGTGTTCACTTCCAGGGTCAGGCACGCCCGTGAGCCAGTTCGAGGTGGCAATGACCACTGTGGCACGGATGTCCGAGTCGGAGAAACCTATGGAAGCGAGCATTTGCTGCACAATCTTGAAGAGTGCAGGATGGACGAAAATAAGGTGGGCGCGCGCATCGAGATACTGGTGTTCGAGTTCAACTGGGGTAAATGCACTGTTGGCTAGCGTGGCGGCAAAACCGGCGGCGGCGGCGCCTAGGAAGATGATGGGCCAAACGATGCTATTTGGAGAGAACACCAAGACGGTCGGGCGTGCGCTCGCATTGGAAGGACTTCTGAGTGGTTCTGGGAGACTGTGCAGAGAGTGGGCGAGCTGCAATGCGTAGGAACGGAGCGACCCGCGTGATATGGATGCTCCAGTAGCAGCGTCGATGAAGGCGGGGGAGTGAGCGGGGAATCCACCGACGAGGTGTGGGGTATCTGGAGACGTTCCAAGGAGGTGGGTCAAGATGGACCTGCGAACCAGAGGCACAGAGGGCACGGGCGATGTAAAAATCTGACCAGCCATGGTATGGGAAGTGTTGAAATATTTGAACATGCACCAAGTTGCGCATGACAGGCTAATTATGTACAGATCTAATCTTATCTTGCAAGCACCAGCTGGGGTTGCGCCGTCGAGGAGGTGGGGGTGGTGAGCGCTGAGCCCCTCTTCGTCGCTCCTCACCATCATGTCGCTCTTTCTGTGTGTGGACTGTGGGGGGTCCAAGACGTCTGCAGTCATTTGTGATGCAGACGGGTGCATCGTTGGGCGCGCTCTCGGCGGCCCTTCAAACTTTGCCAACATCCCCGTGGCTGTCTTCACTGATACCGTTCGTTCCGTCGTATCTGATGCACTCAAATCCTGCGTCTCTCTACCATCGCCACCTTCCACGGAGCTCATCGCTGCTGCATGGTTTGGAATCGCGGGCGTCGATTCCCTGGCAGCAATACGAATGGCGTCAGTAGCCCTCAGCGAGCTCCTTTCCATCCCCATTGGTCCACGCCTCATCATCGGAAATGACACTAGCCTCCTCGCAGCCCCTCTCCGTCGGTATCCCGGTGTCTCTCATGCTGTCACTGCCATCGCTGGAACTGGATCAAACATTGTTTCGTTCACCCAAACCCCCTCGGGCACATTCAGCGAACTCGCTCGCATCGGTGGGTGGGGATGGATCCTCGGTGACGAAGGCGCGGGATACCACGTTGGCAGGGAAGCCATCCGACAGATGATGATGGACGTCGCACGCAATTCTCTAGGCATGACCCCTCCCCCCAGAAGCAGTCTCAAAACGAAACTCTTGACGTACTTTGGGATCACCAGCGAAGAGAATGCAGCCGAAGTTCTCACCATTGTACACACACCCGAATCAGCTATGGAATCTGCGGGCGCTGTAGAGCACCTGCTTGTTCCGCGGCAGAAGCGTCTCTCCCAACTTAGTCCCCTTGTGTTCGATGCCGCGTTCAGGGACGGGGATGAGTTCGCGCTCAGAGTCCTCGGGAGCGCCGCAGGTGCTCTAGCAGATCAGATCGCCCTGTTGTGCATTGGTCCAGATGAAGATCGGACTGTGAAGCCTAAAGGTGTGTTAGCCAGCGATGCGCTGCTGTGTTTTGGAGGGAGTTTGGTGGGCGTCGAGCGTTATCGGACACTTGTGCTTGATGAACTCAGGAAACGAGGGCATGTATTCCGATACGTCGAGTTCGTGGAGGATGCGGCTGCCGTTGGGGCAACCTGTATTGCAACTAGTATGGCTGTGACATTCAACTGAAGGGGCGCCATGGTCTAGCACCAAGTTGATAATGGAGTGTGATACTGCGGGTAGTCATATGTAGGCATGTTTTAGTATGATAGTGTACGTTGCAACTCAGGTTTGTGGGGCGATGTCCGCACAACAAGCCTTTCAGACACAAACCGCTAGAGTATTGAGTCACGACTCACAAGGCGAAGAAAGATTTAGCATATCCTGCATTGAAGGGCACAGCCACACAATAAAAAAGCCCCTAAAACACTTTGCAAGCCTGTAGGATACTCCAATAAGTGTCCAAATGTATCATATAAAATAGTATATAGGCCAGGGATAGAGCACAGAAATAGCCTGAGGACAAAGGTGGGAATATTGAAATTCAGATATTGGCCATATGTGGACATGTTCTGGGAGTAGTGGTCAGGTTATGTAATCTTCCAAGGAGCAAAAATGATTAATGATCCGAGTTTGTGTGGACAAAGGACAGTGATATCATGCATGGTAGATTAGAATTAAAATGTTATCATGCATGACAAGGACGGGCCCATCAGGTGAAAAAAGCTCTCACTACACGACTTGGATGGAGGTGTGTTGTAATTCAAGGTTTGCAATTCTGTGCTATTTTGAGACATTGGTTTCAATTTTAGTGATCACCGGGAGAGATTGACAGATCATGATGCGAAAAGTGTACGGTGTGTTCATGATTTTTATGCATATTAATACTATGACGAGTCGTTTTCACACTTGCTCACGGAGGCCCGCTGGCACTTTGGACACTGAGTCGTTGTCCCATAAGCCAATATCTATACGAAACACTCTGTCGAATATTGATATACCCGGCCCGACCGGCCCATGATCGCTGCGATCGCTACGTGGCCATTCGGAGCAATCAAAGGATATTCCAGGTGACTGACATCGTCCACGTCCGTATAATTAGTAGCGCTGGCAGAGCCGACGGGGAAGATAGTCGTTCCTTGTGGCGTCCGGAACACACCCGTGCTCTTTCAAGCTTTGACAATTCATCGCTGTGACGGTGCCAGGTCATCAGGTTTTCACATCTGACACCTGGCACGTCCAAGGACGTTGAACCTCATATCTTTAATAGAAGAGGGAGACAAAATGTGGGCCTGGTGAACGGTATATCAACCTGTCACCCCGGGTCGATTCGTTACATTCATCGCGCTCGTTCACTGACTTCCCACATGACCAACTTGCTCGCCGCCGATTCATACAACGCCGTGTCGACGAACGTACAGGTGCGCGTTTCACGCGTTCAAATCGTATCTGGCCTCATTACAGTCGTGATAGCTGACACGCCTACCGAGTGATACCACTGGCCTCGAGCGAATCATACTCTCTGCCCAAGGTGAACTCCAGCGTCTACTCAGGTAAGAGAGAGATACCCATCCCATCCCCGTTCGCGTGTCTAAGCGTCAGCGCTCTCCACTTTTAGCATCTTCTTTGCACGTCCCATCCATGTCGAACGCATCTACGCCAACACGTCCCCTCGCCTGCAACCCGCCTCTCCCGAGCACCCCATCACACAGTCGCGCCAGGTTCACCTCGTCTGTGCAGACAAAACCGTCTGCATTGCCACCTCCACCGTCACAATCACTTCACCCATTGCCGAGCGCGTGTTTCTCGACGACAAATACCCTATTGGCCAGACCATTCGCAAACTCGGACAGGGTCACCGATTTACCTTGGTAGGTGTCGAGACGCCCACCGTTGGCCAGAAACGGGAGCTTCGTCGGATGTATGTTCTCGAGACGGAGGGGTTTTATTGCGAGATTCTGGAGGTGTTTCCAGACAGGGAGATGTTTGCACGTGGAGAAGCTTGGCTGATGGAGACCACGACGGAAGTCGAACGGGACGGTTCGTGTGCGAGCATGACAGACACTCGTGGCCTTGGCAAGCCCGACTGGCTTACAGCCAACAAGGGATCTGAAGTTGTCAACTAACTCGCGCTGATACCCCCCTGTAATACTACCTAGCTGGATACATATAATTCATTTCATACCCCATGTTTTTACACGACGCAGTAATCCCACCTTGTCATCGAGAACGACAGAGACATGGTCGACAAGCATAGAGCACGTACTAGGCTTACACTCCAAGAGAAGGACAAGGTTCAAGACAGCAAAAATGAAAAAAAAGTGAAAAACATAACACAGCGGGCATAACGAAAAGAAACGGAAAATGCGTCAGTAAGAACACGCAATCGATAGAAGGGAAAGCATTGTGTAGATAGGTCACTGCATGATATCTGCGTAAACTTCGTGTGGTACAAAATACTAGACTGCAAAGCGAGAAAGAACCAAAAGACCAAAGACAGACGAAGAGGGGCGTAGATTGCGTTTGATAGGTTAGGTGGGTGGGGAGAGAGAATATAAATGTTGCTGGTTGACTTTGACATGGTCGATTGCGTTTGATGTGTGGTAGACGTGGCCAAATTCTAATGGAGATGGAGCATTTGCTGTGTGATTGCAGGGTATGTTGATGCGACAGCGACGCAGACGTTTGATAAGCGAGGCATGGACATACTCTCGTAAGCGATGCAACTGAGAGCGGGAGTAGGGTGATCCCCAGTGACGATCATAGATGTGTTGAGAGGGGGTCAATGAGATCTACGGCTTACACGGCAGCTGTGACGCAGTGGCCGGGCTCGGAGCTGCTAGATGGAAAGGTACCAGGATGAACCTGACCACAGCGTCAACGGATCAGTCGGCCCCAGTCCAGCCGACTTTCTTTCCGCTCGCCGCTCTCCTTTCGTGGAAATGCGTTCCAGAACCGGAGGGTCTCGTCGCCCGCTCCCGTGACGATTGTTTCACCCTCGGGGCTCATCGCGAGGTAGAGTACGCGATGCGTGTGGCCCGTGAGTGCGGCAACCATCGAAAGCGAGGGGTATCGCCAGATGCAAATCTGGTTTTGAGCAGTCGTGCTCGAGAACCCATGTGTGCTGACCAGTTCGTGGGATGTCATTGACCAGATCAGATTGCAGACCTACACAGATTGAAGTGAGTTCGAGAAAGGAAAGGCAGGTAACAGCACATACTTGGCTTCCCGTGTCCAGTTCATGCAGCATGCTTCCGTTGTATGTATTCCAAAACCGTATATGCTTATCCTGAGTACCTCCACCGGTGGCCAATACCCCAGATACATGCGGATCCCAGGCCAATGCCTTTACAGCCGCGGTATGTTCATGAAATTTCCACAGTGGGACATCGCCTAAATCTTCTGACGCAGAAATGCTTCCCGAGCGTGCACGCGTATTACCAGCTGGTGATGATCCGCTCACGCCAATGATCGCACCCGGGTTTGCACTACTCCGCCTCGATCCTCTCAGATCCCAGATACACACCTTATTGTCGTTTCCACCACTTGCGAGCATCGCGCCTGCGGTGTGCACACCGAACCCTGGACCAAGCCCTCCACTCCCCGCACTGCTCTCCCCGCTGCCACTCCCTGCACCGACACCTCCTCCACCGGTGTTTCCGGCACCTGAGCTCCACCGCAGTCCGCATACCTCTTGTCTGTGGCCCGCACAGCGACGAAATGGGCGAGTTCCGGGTTCCCGTAGGTCGCGGTGGTGTACCATGCGATCGCGTGAGCCTGAACTGAGGACATGTGCGTTCCAAGAGAGTGCACCGATGCGTTGCGAGTGTGCAGGATTATATGACCGCAGGAGTGAGAGCGTCGATGCATCGTATATGTGGAGTCTTCCGGATAGCGTTCCGACAGCGAGTGTTGTCCCCTTGAAACAAAAAGTTGAGATAAATGAGGATGACTGGGGGGAAGGGGGACTGTACCTTTTGCACCCATGCGACAGAGCTTATGCTGTCGCTCATACCGGTGAGGTCACACAGTTTTGCGACGGCAGCGTTGTGGGCCGTCCAGAGGTACACGCATGCGCCAAGACCGACACCGAGAACGTTTGTGCTGCTCCAGTCGACGAGGTTGAGGTAGAAGTCGTCTGCAAGGTCTGGGGCGTCGAGTACGCGGTAAGGTGTTTTGCACACTGCGCGGGGCTGTCGACGGGGTGATTCGAGGAGTTGACGGGACGACGCGCGTACGGGAGACATGGAGTAAGCTTCGTCAGTGGGTGTGTCTAGCCGGCGTGTTGGGGTTGGTGGGCCCGATGAGGGTGAAGTATAGTGGAATATTCGCCGTCTGGTGGGTGTGGTGGGTGCGATCGAGGACGGAGCGACGGTGGATGGTCGAGATGGGGAAGCGGGCCGATGGGGTGATGGTGGAGTAACTTCGGTATGCAGGATGGAAGTAAAAATCGCGTTTGCTTGTTCTGTTGGGTGTCAGAAAGCGAGACAGAGAAGCAAAAGAAGTACGGACCCTTAAGCGCGTCAGATTCTGTTGGGATGATGCGGTTCTTTGAGGGCGTCGAGGGCGTCGACTCGTCCATGAGGTGGTACGAGGTCCGCATATCCCCGGTGTCGCGAGATGGAACAAAGCGGTCGCCATAGTCTCTCGGTGTGCGGGTGTCGAGGGGCGAGTCTGGGCCGGTACTGTCGCTGGTTGTTGGGCGGGAGTCGAGGGAGGGCGTGTTCGAACCAGCAAATATGGCGTTTATCCGGGGTCTGTTCCTACATGGTGCACCGTCGTCGTCGGTGTCGGCGTGTGCAGCGCGGAGTCGCTTGCCAAACGGGGAGTTTTTGAGGGAGGACATGGTGTTGGTCGCTGGCATAGACGACGAGCGAAGTTGAACGCGTTGATTATGTAAGACACAACAGCAACTTGGCAAAGAACGACTCGGACTAGGGTACTGGATGTGCAGTCATGAACGTAGGCCTACTTTGTACTTGTTCTCTCCAGCGAACTGACAACCGCGTAGAATCTGCTCAGGACTCTCACAGAGAACCAGCACAAGCCACCACATGACCTCGTCCTTCTCCTCAGCACTGTCAAGGATGTCCGTGTAAGCACTCATCCATCTCTTACCCCTCTCACCCATCCCACACACATCCAACTTAGCGCCAGGCAGTCGACAACAAAGCAGCAGATCCATTCTATGAATCACTAGAAGGCCTTATTTACGACCTCAGAACCGTCACTATGGTCTGTTCGCTTCATCCATTCATGTCTCGTTCACTTCACCTTCTTAAGGACAATCACGATGCAGAGGCTTTCCTCAAACCCGTTTCGAAGTCAGACGTGCCAGACTACTACGATGGTATGTCTCACATAGCAATGTATCAGTCACCCCTCATACCTTCGTCAAGTCATTTCCAATCCCATGGATCTCCAGACCATGCTCAAGAAAGTCAAGGCAAAATTATACAAGTCTAAACGCGATTTCAAGGACGACCTCGATCTCATGTGGGCAAACTGTCTCACTTACAATGCCACAGAGGTACCGTATCGCTTCCATCCCCTCTCTTGGCCTGCTTACCATCTCACTCAGGATCACCCACTCCGCCATTGTGCATTGCGACTCAAGAAGAAAGCTGACAGACTACTCATGAACATTACTGATAGAAAGGACAGAGTAGACCCTCCTATCCCAGGCGATCCCCAACCTAGTGCCACAACCCGGCCCGTCACCCGTCCAAGGATCAACGGTATAACACACTCACCCCAGGATCGAGAAAGAGACCGCACGTCTATAAATCAACAACACCAGCGTTCTCCTACTCTGTCTGGAACAGGGTCCACCACCTCCACCAGGCACTCTGCAAACGGGAGATCTGTCGTCGGCGGGTGGTCAACGTCCACCGCAGAATCGAGGTCGAGGAGAGAAACACCCTTCCATGACTGGCCAGCACTCATACGGACACCCGATGGCATGTCCACATTCCGCGATCTCGATCAAGGCGTCGCACAGTTGCTGGATGCTGCCGACTTTCAGAGTGGCGAGCCTGGCCCATCCACACTCTCCCACGCCCACAATATCGTAGCACGGCTTAGGCAATACACATTACCCCCAGAACCTGACGATGAGGACGCTTATGTTGACGGTATCGATCCCGACGTTAAGATGGAGACGCTGAGCGACATAGGTGAGAAAAGGAAACTGTGAGTCTTTCTGTTATTTCCTACTTTGGTCCACAACATTGTACTCTCTGTCCCAGCGTCTCTCCATATCCCCGCCAATCGAAGCGGCTGCGTTTAACGCCTCCCGACTCTGGCGACGAGGTGGACACAAGACAGTCCCTGCCTAGTCCGGAAGACTTGGCAGAGCTATGGTGGGACGCCGTCCAGAGCGACGCCCTTTTCGCCAATGGACTCCCTTGTCTGCCCTCAATAGCATCATTCCCTTTACCCGTATCATCGCGATCCGCACGGCAAACTCTACCCCCCACGTCTACACAACCACCCACATTGTCTAGGAGGCGTCCACGAACACGACCGCTTTCCGAGGAGGCTCAGTCAGGATCGCTCCTCACGATTATGAACACCAATATCAAGGCTCTCAAACGCGTACGCAGGACACATACCAAGTTTGTTGCACTTGGATTTGGTGGAGGCGACGATGGGGCAGGTGCAGGTGCAGTTACAGGTGGAGGCGGGGGCGGTGGAAGCGTAGGTCCGGAGCGCGAAGATGTTCCAGAACCAGAATCTGAGCTACCGGAGGAGGCGACTGATGAACGACCCTGGTCCGCACGGTTACGGGGGGCATGTGGGAAAGGCAAGGTGAGGGATGGTATCGAGATTGGTGAGCGGGCTTCGGGGTCGTGTTTAAAGTGGATGAATAGGAAGGTGTTGGAGCATTCGGGGTTTCAAGGTGAGGTCTGACTTTCATTGGTGTTATGTTCTTCCCTTTGGTTTTGGTTGTGGGATTGCGTGAATGGTAGCGCTGACCTTGATAACGTGGTGTTTCGTGGCCCGATTATCGGCATTCTGGCAATAGGGGCTTCTGGCGCTGCTTTGGACGTTCTAACAGGCGTCGCTTCTGAGTTCCTCCTGAATCTTGGGCGAACCCTTAGATTCCTCTGCGATAAATATGCACAGACGATGACATCAGAGGTATGTATGCGTGGACTTCGTGCGTATATTTAATCCTCACGATACTAGGAAATTATCCTCCATGCGCTTTTCGAAAGTGGAATCACACGCATACAAGATCTCGAACGGTATATCAAGGATGACATACTGAGGCAGGGGGCTCGATTGTTAGAACTGGAAAAGAAATTGGAGAATGCGTATCGTGAGGCGGTAAGTCGTTTATTCTCATTTCTTACTCTCCCATCTGACATTGTTGTCAACACAGACGAGCGCCGATGTCCTGGACGATGACGCATTGTTTAACTCCGATCAGGAAGAAGATGACGTACTCACGATGGGTACATTTGCAGACGCTTTAGGCGAAGACGTTCTGGGTTTGCGCGAGCTTGGTATTGCCCAGGAGCTAGGGCTTTCTAGTCTCAGTATTCCAAAAAGACTACTGAAGGGAAAGAAAGACGTCTCCGGGAATGTCATGTATGTGGGTTTGATTTTCACATGGGGTTGTTTACTGATCCGGGTGCTTTTTTCTGCTACCTCGTACATTCTCCAACAGAGCAAAACCAGCCGAGGCACTCCTGCCATATCCACCACCTCCCCCCTTTCTACCTGTTACATCCAAGAATGCCGAGGATCAAATTGGACTTCTTCATCCGTATTACCACCAACGGTTGGCTTCACTCGCCGTCACTGCCCCTCTTCCACCTGGGGCGCCCGTACCAAATATGTCTGGTGCTCCGGTTGCATCTGGAGTCCAGAGTATGCCCAAGCTTACCATACCTGGTTTTCCGCCCCTTCCACCACCTCCACCACTCCACTTCCCATCTCTTCCACCAGTCCCCGGTGTGCTCGTACCAATGCCTGCATCCAGTGTGTTACCTACCCCCCATTTGTCAAATGCTCCGTCTGCTGCCCCGATACCCGGCCAACCGCTATTGCAACCACTTGTCTCTGTGCCGGAGGACCCTCCGAACCCTGCACAGACCAAGGTGGGCCCTATCGGACAGGTCGTCAAGCCGAGCCCAGCTGCTGCGTCGGTCAAGAAGAAGGCAAAGGGAAAGGAAGGGGGCGGTGCTGGCGCAGGCACAGGAGGGGGTGCAGGCGCTCAAGTAACGGCGCTGTACTCAGGAACTATACCAGACGGGGGTATCGGGACGGAAGGCGTTGGGGTTGGAAGTGGAGGTGTGGGGGCATCGCCCAAGAAGAAGGCAAAGGCAGTGGAGTTGCCGCCTGTCATTGCGGCCAGCGCATAGGCCTGTGTGCTTTGCTTCTATTTGGCTTGCACACTGGTTGTCCGGGCGTCACTATTTCGTGCGCTCGTCCGCACGCGACGCGACGCACTGCTTCATTTTGGAACGGTCTCAGGATCGTTCTGTGCGTCATGCGAGCTTCTAATGTTTCTTTTTTTTTTTTTTTCATGGGAAGTATACCTGTAGCATTAGATTAGTTAATGGTTCACTATACTGTACTGGACTCTCGAACATCACTCTAGATCCAAGTGCGCGGCAGCACTGGCGAGGCAATCCACTGATCCAGACTGCGCACAGCTGTTCCGTGTCAGAACACCAGCCAAACACCTACAAGTACCGGTTCCAGTGACAGATAAAAGATAACTCGGCTCCTGCTTGTTGATCAACCACAGGCCTCACCTCGAACCACCATCATGAGTGTACGTCCCTGCTCTGTCCAGTCACGACTGAATGCACATTGCATTGTGTAGTATCATGCATCCAGCTATGCTCCGGGCGGATTTGCTAGCCCCCATCTCCCACCTCAGGCTCCACCTGGTGCTGACCAACGGTATGTCTCCACCTCCCCAATAATCGGATGTCATTTTTAAAGAAATGGCAGGCTGTGGGGTTGGTTTGTCGCTGTAGATGAGGACAGATCGGGCTCGATCTCTGCTCGCGAACTTGGTATGCTGTGATCACCGCCGTCTTGATATCCAGGCGCTGATTTTAACAGAGAGAGCGCTTATGAACGGAGATTGGACCCGTACGCTTCTCTTCCTTCTTGCAGGTCTTCTGCTGCTGAATTCTGACGTTCGATGATGTCGTATAGCCTTTGATCTCGATACCGTCAAGTTGCTCATGAGCCTCTTTGTATGGGACTGTTCAAGGCAACTGCATCGGACCATCGAATGCTGATTCTGAAAACAGGACGTCGATAGGAACGGAAAAATCGGATTCAACGAGGTGAGATATCTTTTAGACCGATGTTAGCATCGTGCCTCAACCTTCTGCACAGTTCCAGGGGCTCTGGAGGTACATCCAGGCAAGTTACTCGCAATGTCTTACATCAGTCGCTCGAGAACTCTCTACAGGACTGGAAAAATGCATTCAGCCACTTTGATAGAGACCGCTCTGGCACCATCGACGGTGCCGAGCTCCAACAAGCACTCTCGCAATTCGGGTCTGTACCCAGCAACACCACATTGTTATCAGTCACTCACCCGTGACCGACTTTAAACCAGCTACAACCTCACCCCGAACCTCCTGCACCTCGTCCAGAGGAAATACTGTACGTTGTCGAGTCGCTTAACCTTAATGTGTGCATGATATATTTAGACTCGAACGTTACAGCCTCCACTACCGAAACATATGGTCGCTACCCCTCCGGCATCACGTTCGACCGCTTCGTGCGTGCCTGCGTCGTGATCAAACAGCTCACGGAGGCGTTCCGGAGGCTCGATGTCAACAGGACTGGGTGGATCCAGATCGACTATGATCAATTCATGACTACAATCCTCAGTCTTCCTTGAAATGGTGGAAATGCAGCAGATTGTTGTATGATATTCGACGAAGGATGTACCAAGTGCTAATCCCGTAAATGGCGGGTGACTACATACTACACCAATGAAGATGTACTGTATTTGATGGCCTCCAGGCAAGGAATTTGACAGGTGACAGCTACGATTGATACAAGATGTTAGCTTGGCTGCCCTTGAGCTACAAAATAAAGAAAGCAAGTGGATCGGGGTATACCGCAGGGGAGACTCAAAAATTCAAAACTAAAACAAACGTAATGGACTCGGTTGAGGTACAGAAAACGCATCCCCGCGGGGACGGCCAAACAATGGCTCGGATATTTTTATGCCTAGTGGTTGTTGTTTCGGAGTTGTGAGATATTCTACTCGAAGTTCCTGTACGGGGCAGTATACTCGTCAGCTGCTTGTAGTGTGCCACGGCCTATGTGTGGTGCCCACCTCGAAAGACTGTTTATCGTGTGGTGGTGATGCTGTTATGCTCATGAACAACTCGGGTGAGCCGGGTGTCACGGTGCTTGTCATATATGCTGTGCTGGCCGAGTCATTCGCATAAAATGGGAAGGTTGGGGCGGTTGGAGCGTTCGGTGTGGATGTCGGGCCCGTCTTATTACCCGAACGGTAGGCATAATGTCGTAGTTCCTGTTAGTCCATCAGCAGATACTATCGTTAGTCAGTGCATGGTGAAATCAAATGCATATTATGTACTCTCATCGATGCTGTACGAAGTTGGATGGAAAGGGAAGCGACGATGGAAACGAAGTACTAAGGAGAGAGAGGGGAGGGAAGCCTGGTATGTACCAACCTCGTGTGAGAAATGGCTGTATAGTGGTTGGGCAGATATGCATTGGAAACTTTCGCCCATGGACTTGAACGGGTCGAAGGCGTGTATCTGGGGTAGGTCGGCGGGGATACGTGCGACGCCATTGGTCACGCCTTCAGTGTTTGGGACTGCCAATGGAGTGAAGAGAGGGGGGAGGCCGAGGGCTGCGCGTGCTGCTGGATCATCTGGTGTGGGTGGACACGGTGCTGGTGGACGACCAGTGGCGATGTAGGCATTGAGGTAGTCTTGGGTTCGAGTTTCCTATGTTTACACTGTTCAGCGAAACACCTGGGTGGGGAGGAAAAAGAAATGGAGACCTCGAAACTCGAGTCTGGTGTTGGAGTGAGAGAGACACCAATGCTCATAAAATAAACGACGTCGGACATGGCAGCAGTGGACAAGACGGGTCACAACTTGGATCACATTAACAAGAGTGAATAGGTCACAGCGACAACCTCGACTGCCATGCCCCACCAATGCATCAACTGGTTGTCCAACCGCAGACATATAAACGTACTCGTCCTCAGCCATGGCGATACCCACGTCTACACCACCGTTCCTCTCGATTTCAAGGTACGGCGTGTCTCTCGACCTTCTGCCACCATGCTAACCACGCTCACTACCCACAGGACCTCCAGGAACTAACCAGGAAGGAATTCAATCTTGGCGACGCAGACTTTGAATTCTATTCTTCTTGCCACAATGTATGCAACTCGGGCATCCCCGCCAGGATTAGAGAACAGGTGTGGAGGGAGATCAACCCCTACATTGGCTGTCTCTCTGTCGTCGTGCGGGATCCCCCTGCTAGCGAGCATCCTGTGCAACCATCAAGTTCGTCGATTTGGATATCGTCGGTTGATTGACGGCTAACCTCTACGTCCTCAGATACGACTGCTTCCACACCGCCACCCGAGCAATCCTACAAAATCACACTCGATGACTCTGAACATGACGTGCCTATGAATGCAACACAGGAATTCGACAGTGGACTGAACCCTAGTATGAACGAAACAGGCACTGGAGATGCGGGCGAAGATCAGAACGTACCCGCTGAAGATCCCAACGATGGGACTAAAAGTGACAATAATCGACCACTTACACTTGTACAAGATGAGGACCTGAAGACATCAGGCGACGAGGGGAAGTCGCAGGGAACCACCCGTCAGCTCAGAAGACGGCGGTCCCGTGAGTTTATAGTAAGTGATGACGAGGACCGCACGCCAAGACGGCTTAGGGCGAGACGTGGACAGGCAAGTTCTAGCATTGACAACGGACAGTCCGGGAAAAGGGAGTCTGGTTCAAAAACTAAAAAGCAGCGTGTCGTATCTACGTCAAGGTCCCCAAGCAAAGGCGGTATGTAATCATTCACGTATTTACTTCGTAGTTGTGCAAGCTAACACTAGCAACGGTCCGTAAAGCTATTAAGGAGCGGGAGACCATTGATCAATCGCCACTTAAAGCTCTTGCACCAGCCCAAGATTCTCCGTCACCAAGTAGGCTTACTCTTTGCAATACGTGCGAATGAAACTGACAGTTACATTTTACAGGCCGGCCGATAAAACTTGAGAAAACAGCAGACAAGACGCCGGCGTCTTCACAATTTCGTGAGGAGGACCTTCCATCTGAGCCCAGTACGTTTTCAGTAGCTATTTGGGTCTTGTGGTATTTATGACCCGTGATCAGCAAATACACAGGCACCAACGGACTCGGGACAACAACAACTCGCCGAGAACCAGCGGATCGTGATTAGGGTTGCGCACCGGACCTCAAGGCAGGAGTCTAAATTCACTGTCAAGGGTTCGACCAAGGTATCGAAAGTCATCACCAGCGTGTGCAGGTCTTTTGGCTTGGAGCCTTCGCAGTGAGTGTCGTCTAGATTAATGGCTGGCGGGGGACTAATAGCATTGTCTGTGCAGAGCGAGGTTGTTCCTTATTGTTGACACGGATGACGATGATGGGGTCATGGAAAATCTATTCCCGTGCGATAGGGCTGACTCGATGGTGAGGGCTGGTGCGGAGGCCAGTGGCGAGTCCAAGTTTTTGCTGAAGCTCGCTGGGGAGAATTGATGGCAATCTATTACATGTTGGACTTGCTACATACTTCTAGGTACGTATTGACGTGGTATACGCAATGTAGGAGAGGATGCTATTTAACTTATGTACCTGTAGTTTCATGTTTGATCACACAGCTGTTGGTATTACATAAGGATTTACTGCATGACCTCAGCAGTCCACTTGGATACCTTGTCACACCCTTGTGCTTCCTTGTATCTTGGTACTCCCAAGGCAACGAATGAGCATGCGTATACATTCCCTTGTTCACCATGTGCGAGATCGAATTGGATAACAAACCGTCAAGACTCAAGACTGTCAAAAGAAACACTCCTTCATGAACTTCTTCACCCCATACCTAGACTTTAAATGTTTTTTGAGGCCTACCATCCATCGATATTCTTCCGTACTCCTCAAGAACATCTCGAGTACCAATGGAGGAAAAACATCCAACTTCCGTCTGCCATTCCCGAACGGTTCGTCTCCTGGCTCTACGTTTAGGGAACTTCAGGTTGATGCCCATTTCAGACACGCACGCGTCTACGTGTTCCCCGAGTGGCAAGAAGGACGTGACGACAAGGAGCTTATCCAAAGCATGTTATATCTGAAAGCAGATGTACCACTTGAGCCCTCGGGTAACCTATCGCTCGTCCGTATACGAGCCATGTGGGGCCTTGAGAAGTGTGTTGTCAGTCCTCTGTTCTGGTTTGTCATAGGATTCTCAAATTTCAATGGTTTTCCGGTCTCCTTAGCCAATTGATCCCCATCGTCGTATACCATTCATGGCTGCCAACCAAGATTACCTATCTCCCCTTGCTGTTCAAGTCCTCTCAGACAAAAATGGCGTACTGAAGCTGTATGGTAAGTGTTATATGCAGGTCCCTTCTGCAACCTAGTTGACCCCATGGGCAGAACCCAAACCTTCCGAAGCTACTCTTGCTATGCGAAAACAACGCATGCACTACGTCAGAAAATATCAAGCTGAGACGACTTGGTTGTATGAAACCGCATTTCGCAAGCTAGACGCGGTTTTTAGTAGTTATATCATGGTACGTTTGTCTACATTGTGGTGTACCGTGAATGACGATGCAGCAGGTTGTCATATTTGTATTTCTAATCGTCTGTATGATCGAGGCTCAGCTGCATATTCACCAGTCTGGTCAGCTGAAAGTATTTATGGCTCTGCCAAGTTGGTGATGGTAGTTTCGTTTGTGACCAGAACGGACGGATTTTGTATCATATGCAACCCTATACACACCTCCATATGTCTTCCACATTGTGTGCGAGCCATTGAAGTAATGCGTTGAAACTGACGTCACTGGAAAATATGGTCACCGCCACCTCCGAACTAGAGTCCGAACCCAACGTCACCGTGTTGATCCTGATTCCAACCAGTGGTGGCAGCTCACGTTGGCGCTGGTTATTGTTCTTCCCGCTATCTGGATTCCAGACAGCCTCACCCTGGGTTTGTGCGAGGTCCTGTTCAAACCTGCGATTGAGTCGCGATGAGAATACTGGAAAGGTTTTCAGCCGTCTTGGCTTTCAGGGCGGTCCCAGCGACGGTTGCGTTGGTTGTCGTCTATGCTGCAATATTCATCTCTGTGCTTCTAACGGACCAGCTTCCCTCCACTCCCAAAGACACCCGCGGACTTGACTTGGACCAAGCTTACTTGGATCTTCACCAGGTATTCCCTTGTACTTTACTCATCTTGGCAAGGCTAACGGTGCGGCTTTGCGCCATTGAAGGTGTCTGCTCGTCCCCATCCCTTCAATTCGCATGCTAACGACATTGTACGAGATTACATTCTTGATCGTGTCTCGAATGTGGCTTCCCGCTATCCTCACGTGGAAATATTCGACGATATCGTTTCCAACACGTCTTGGGCCACTAAGCCAATTGGCGTGTATTTCGAGGGAAATAACATCCTCGTAAAAGTGGAGGGCACCGATCCTGAGTATCGCGATTCGGGAGGTGTTTTACTTTCGGCGCACTTCGACTCCGTGTCAACTGCTCCTGGCACCACGGATGACGGTATGGGAGTTGTCACGTTAATTCAGATGGTCGAATATTTCGCAAACCACAGACCGAAGAGAACCGTGGTCTTCAACATCAATAATGCCGAGGAGGAGGGTCTATACGGGGCACACGCGTAAGGTTAAATGCTCTATAATCCGATCTCCTCTAACATAAAATGTGACAGTTTCGTGGAGCACCCGTGGTTCAGTATCAGCGACGTCTTCCTCAACCTCGAAGGTGCCGCTGCTGGAGGGTAAGATGAGTGCATTTGTGCGTCACCTCTGTTGATGTCCTATCATAGTCGACCACTCCTTTTCCGTGCTACGTCAGCCATTCCTCTCCAGTCCTGGTCCGGCGCCTACGTTCCACATCCACATGCCAATGTTTTGTCAGCGGACAGTTTCTCTCGTGGGGTGGTGCGATCTGCCACCGACTTCTCTGTGTATGCACTGGCTGGTTTGGAGGGTCTCGATTTTGCTTTCTACAGGGGAAGAAGCCGATATCATACCAAGTATGATTCTGTCCCCGGAACGACAGGGGGAAAGAAGGCCCTGTGGGCGATGATGGAAAACACGCACGGAGCTAGCATTGCTTTGGCTAATCGTGACGATTTCCATGTGCATCCCTCTGGCCAGCGAGATCGCCCTGTCTACTTCGACCGTAAGCACCACCTGTCCATATGTGTGGATGAATGGTTTATCCCGTGGTGCAGTCTTTGGCAGCGCCCTTGTATTATTTTCGCTTGAGGGATTGTTCATCATGAATGTTGTTTTACTCACCGCTGGGCCCATCACCCTACTGCTTCTCATGTACTCGCAGCGTATTATCAGGGCTACCAAATGGATACGCCAGGGACGCCAGGAAGTGGCTAATGGAGGTGAGGCCCATGAGCCTTGGGGAGTCCGAGCCTTGCAGATAGTGAAGTGCATCGGAGAAGCACTTTGGCGCTCTGCAAGCTTTTGGATCGCACTTCTCGTCAGTGCTGGCCTTCAAGCAGCCCTTGTTGCATTATACGTCAAATTAAATCCATTTGTAGGTGAACTGGCCAATTTGTTCACCAAATTTCTAACCGAAACATCTAGGTCATCCATTCCCATCCATACCTGGTACTTATCTCAGCTCTGTCACTTGCGTATCTCAGCACTGTCCTTGTCTTTTCCGTCCCACTTCCCAAAAGTGGCGCTGTCCCCATACCTGAGCAGCGGAGGCTGGAGATTTCCCTGCAGCTGTATATTTTTACCTGGTTGGCTCTCGTATTGAGCACCGTGCTGCTGCGCAAGACAGGGATTGGAGGCACTTACCTTTTCTCATTCTGGAATGCTGCTGTCTTGCTCGGATGTATATTGACATGCATTGAAGCGACGGCCTATCCTCTACTTGGGGCATCCTCCAGTGAACGCACCGGATACGAACCTGTCTTCACAGAAGAAGAAGTAGGGGCTGGGGAGCAAGCTTTCGATGCTGAAGTCGCTGAGCCCAGCGAAACCACGCCCCTCCTTCGGGTGCCACGTGAAGATTCGCCCATTCCGGACAGGGGCAATCAGTGGACAATTGGCTGGTGGATACTACAGTTACTGGTTTCAGTACCTTTCCCTGTGATCTTGTTCTTCCACGTTGCAGTCATGGCTCTTGGCGGACAAAACCAGACCCTCGCCGATGGCATCAATCCTGGTGTTGGTGAGTTTGAGTTTAGTGAACGTGGCGATCATTATTTGACATGTCATCCGACACTCCACTAGTCTACACTATGATATCCATCGTCGCGCTTCTGATGGTCCTTCCTATGGCCCCGTTTGCAACCAACGTGCACCGTTTATTGACTTTTATTGTTCTGGCTGTTTTTATTTTGTCCACGCTATACACCTGGTTGGCATTCCCGTTCACCGAACAAGACCCACTCAAGGTTTACTTTGCTCAAACAGTCGACCTTAATCCATCGAATACTCATGTCGAACGCGTTACGACTGCCCTCACCGGCCCGAGACAATTCTTACAAACCCACATTCTCCCTCACTTACCTTCTGCTTACCACGCGTCTGTAGCGTGCGATGACGCGCCGGACAAACCTGGTTTGCAAACATGCAAGTGGGAGGTTGGTGACGATATGACACCTTCTCCGGGCGGTAACGAATGGGGCAATGATGCATGGATCAGCACCTCTGTCGTTCGCACGGGGGAGCACCGCGCCCGCATAACTGTCCGGGGCCAAAACACCAGGAATTGCTATATCGAAGTCGGGAATCGAAAAATAACACAGTTCGCTGTGTCCGGGGATGGTGAAAAGGGGCTTCAGGCTGGGTATGAAATTCCAGATGATGGATTGGACACCATCCGTCTGTGGAGCCGCGATTTTGGAAAAGAGTTCGAGGTCGACATTGCATGGAAGGGGCCTGACGACACAGTTCCCATTGGAGATGTGTCGGGACGCATTAGCTGTGGTTGGGTAGAGTACGAGAGTGGCACAGTTGGAGGTGGGCAGAGTGGGGGCAGGATTCCATCGTTGGAGGAAGTCATTGCGTTCTTGCCCGAGTGGGCGGTGGTGTCCAAGTCAGCTTCTGCTCTTTTCAATGCAGGATATTACTTTCAAGTTTGAGGAATGTGTTCCTGCGTTGTACCAATTGTTTTGTCGTTGTACTTATCGTAGCTGTCGCCCAATTGATGAAGTGATTGATTATACACTCTTCGGAAATTATGAGCAAGCACCTTGTTCACGGAACACGCATGCGATAATCCACATGGATATCAAAGCCTAAGGACAGTCTAGCAGTGTACTGACTGGTCAAGCCTACAAGACCAGAACAGGAGTGAAGACTGTCACAAGGGATAGCTGCACTTGGCCTGAAATCACTCACTTCCCTATCAGGTCACTAGGATAAAAGTTGGAGTAAGGACTCTGACAAAAGGACCCCAGCTGAAGAGGGTGCAGGAATTCATTTTACAGAGGGGCCAAGAATACATGACAACCCAGTATGTAACGGGTATACAGCCTTTTTCTACAACAGTCCGATCGGAATACACGTTTCATGCGGAAAGGCGGGCTTAATCGTTCGACAGAAAACTTTTTACCAACGCATCTCGCTTACATTGCCCCATCCGCTGGTCGACGACTTGGCATCTGCGGGTTTGCGTCCCCGGCGGCTGGAGCTCTTGGTGTTCACGACAGAGGACAAATCATCGGTTTCGCCAGCACTTGCAGCGTCCATCTGTTCCGCCCAGGTCATTGGCTTCTTGGGAGTGTTTTTCTTCTGGTTCGTTGCGTTCTTGCCCTTGCCCTTGGGCTTGTCCTTGGTCTGCATCGCTGGTGCTGCTTTGGAAGTCCATGGATCGAAACCCGCCTCGGAAACATTCCAACCATCGTTGGAGGTAGCATCGGCGGCTGGATTCACCACGTTGGCATTGGGTTCGTCAGAGGTATCGTCGTCACCCCAGCCACTAGTAGGAGACGCTTCAGAACGAGCAGCTGCATCCCTTTGTTCCATGGCAGCAGAAGACACGATAACACGAGGGGCACCACGCCAGTTTGTCTTTACAGGTGCGCCAGAACCACGGAAGGGGCTTGACTGAGCATTGGTTTCCGCGGGACGACCGCCTCTCCCCGGCCCAAAAGCCCCTCTGGCACCGCGACCTTTTCCGCGATTATCTTTCTTGCCTTTCTGCGCCGCTCTCTCCTTCTCAGCCTCGGCCCTCCTCTGATCCCGGAGCTGTTTTGCGTATTCCTGACAAATGCCCTTCTTGCAAATAACCCCATGCACGCTGCACAACTGTCTCTCGGGACCCTTTTGGCTCTCTTTCCAGAACGACTCGGCATCCTGTGGAACATCATCCCAGCCACTGGAGGGCACAGTGTCGGCGGCTGGCCATGCTTGTGTGGGAGGTGCTCCCCCCCAACTTCCCGGCGCGATAGAGTCGAGTTCAGCAAGTCCATCATCATGTTCTACATCATATTCCTTGATGTTCATTCCGTAGAACTCTTCTTCAAAGCTCTCAGATATTTGAACATGAACCATGTCCGAGTTGCCGGGAACGTCGTTGCAACTGGGTTCGGTGTCAGGATTGGAGGTGGAGGGGCTCGTAGACCAATAGCTTTCAGCACTGGAGCTGATGACGTTTTTGGGAACGGAGGAGGCACTGCTCTTTGCGGACGTGGGACTAGTAGAACTCCGAACTGGACCACTGGATGTGCGAACTTGAAGAGAAGGTCCGTTGCTCCAAGCATTTTTTGGAGGAAGACCTGGAGGGACTGCAGGGGCTTGATTGGCAGTCGTAGAAGGGATCGAAGCGGGAGAGTCTGTGCGGCATGTTGGTGTGCTCCGTCCCGAAACTGAAGACGAGCTGTCCCAACTATCTGCGGGGGGGGCAGCGAGAGTTGCACTAGGTGTAGTATCGGTACGCCCTACAAGAAAACAAATCCACGCCGCTGTATAAAGGAGGGAGTAAAGTATGACTCACAGACGTTCGAAGCTTTCACTACAAAAGGACCACCTCCGATGCCAGGTCCGCGGACTTGAGTAGGAGCTGCTTGAGGGACAGTCGCAGACTTTTTAACGTTAGCCACTGGGGGCGTAACTATCTTTGGAAGATTCTGCTGCTTGGATGCACCTTTAGGAGTAGCGCCGCTCGCTGTTGCGCCAGAGGGTCCCTTTGCGACACTCCAGGCAGCTGATCCTACAACTGAGTGCAGACGATGTTCCATTCGACAACTCTGAGCGAGTGACACAGGTACTCACCAGGCTTAGGCGCTGCTATCACCTCGGGAACAGGTGGTTTGGTCGCCCCTGGAAGGGGTCTGCATAAGGGATGGTTCGTCGCATCCTCGACTGGAACGTCACAAAAGTGGGTGGCGGGATAAGGATATTTGATGAGTCTGTATCACGCGCATACACGTGGCAGAAATGGAACCGTGAGTTCCCTATTGATAATACGTGGCCTTGATGCCGCCTCACCTGTTGTTGGGCGACCAAGACGCGAACCACGATTCGTCGACATATACGCGCTTCCAGCCTGGTGGAAATGGGAAACAAGTTAGCTGTTACACGAACAGCTGGAAAGGAAGCGAGGCTGGGAGAGTAGCAAGAAATTTCGAACTGCCGGAATCAATACCTCAGAGCTATGTTAAATGCTCTATAGCCACGGAACGTAACGGGCCCAACTTTCCACCCACTGAACAGGAAATGCGATAGCTTACCATTCTTTTGTACCATACGTCCGGTATGGTAGGTGCAGTAGAAGACCTGTGTTGCTCGATCCTTCTCGTCGCGGGAAGGGTTCCGCAGGAACTCGGACCAGCGGTGTTCACCAAGGATGCGATCAAAGTGTGGGTAGTCTCTGTTGACTTCAATGATAACCGTATCGCGGGCCTAGTGGATGACATCAACATCATCAACGATCACATTCGCGAGCGATGTTGTCGACAGGGGTGCACAATTGTATCACAAGCTAGCATATAGGCAGACTTACACTGGGTTTATGGAAAATAGCGAAGAAGGCATCTTTGTCTATGCAACACGCAACCCAACGGGCGAAGTCTTGTCTGTCCTGTTGGAGTTCCATGTTGCAGTAGCCATCGCGTGCATAAGGATGAACTACAGAAAGGTATTTTGGCTCGTCATCGCCTGGAGGCGGGGTGGGGATGCGTTTGGGCATGGTGGAGGGAGACAAAGTCCAGCACGCGGCGGACGTGTTGGTTTTATGGTTGGCTTTGTTTGAACCCAGCGGGGGGATTCAATCGATCGACGATAAGATTCGCCTTTCTTCCCGCGGGAAACAGCTTTATGCACCATCTAAGAGGTTTGAGCTGCCCCACACACTTGCCGGAACACTGACATTGTTCAAGTTTCTAGCATCCTCCTGGCTGGGGCTTCGACGAGGTCAAGTTCGACGGCCATCTCCACGTGATCCGAGTGTCGGAGTGCTTCTCGAGTGACTTGCTCAGGGCGATTCGCGCGATCATGGAAAGGGACTTTTATGGCGTCTCTGGTCTTGCAAGCGACGGTGCATACTCCAGGCCGGTTTGTACAGTAAATTCGACAGCAGTCTACACGTGCTTACTGCCCTCCACTGGTTGTACATAATGCTGCATGTACCTGAGACGGGACAGATGACTAGGTTGTGGGTCCAATTTCCAAGTCCTTGGAATTTGGAGCCACCCCGCGGTTCTGGTAAGTGACTGCAGTGCTCAGTGGTTAACTATTGCAGAACCTACCCTCGTGGTCCATCAATCAAAGATGTCGATTTAACTCACCAAGGCCGAAAGACACAAGGTCGTTCTTGGCCCAAATGTTCACAATCAAGTACATACCAGTGAGCCATCGCGAATGTTCCATTCCTTTCGTGATCCTAGCTTGCTGTGTGCACAGCGGACATATTAACGAGAACCTGCCAGTCTGACTACTCTCATTGGACGATAAGTGTCCAACTTGCGGCTTCCTGTATTCCAACCTCCATGCGGACTGTGTGCTTTGTATAAAGGAGGGGCCGCCTCTAGTGAACCAGCAGAGAAGCCCATTTCACCTACATTCACTGCAGTTAGACATCCATGAATTTCAAAGCTATTGCTACTGTCGTCCTTCTCACCACCCCTGTTGTAATGGCAGGCCCCATTGCCTATGGCCTCTGCCAAACAGGTAAGTTATTTTACAGGCTTTGATGCTATCGAATGTCCCACCTTTATATTAGGCTGTAATGTACTCGCTGGTGCCTGTTATGCTGCCGCAGGCTGTGTCTTCGGCACTGTTGCTGCCCCTGCTGCTCCCCCAGCGATCCTTGCATGTAATGCGGCCCAGGGAGGATGCATGGCTATATGTGCTGTGGTCGCATTACCTGCACCGATCCCTTGAGTCTCTAGAGGGTCATGGAGCTCGATTTTGATATTGCTGGTGAGCAAAACATTAGTTCAACATCATCAATGCATGCTATTGAGGAGACCCGTAGCATTCAACTAACTACTCAACGACCCCGCAATTGTTCGTGTACACCCCTAGCTTACATTCGACTAAACGTGGCGGCTTCAAGTTTTCAAACATCCCATTCTCGCAATTCCTCTTTTTCGTCTTTCTACTCACATGCCGTCTTCTGTATCATAATGTTTGTGTGGGATGTGGCCATTGATATGTCAAATGAAGTTTGTACAAGAAACTACGAATGATGCCTGCAAAGCAAGCACCGGCCGGACGATCGCACCGCTGAGATTTCCGGTCAAGGAGAACCCTTAGCTACTAGGACTCGGAGTGATGATAGCCACAGGACTAATAACCTCTGAAAGTGACATTATTCAAACTCAGCGCCAGGGGATGCTTCAGTTCTTCTCAGTGTCACTCACAGAAATGGTGCGCCAAGTTGATTCTAACCATTTATCGATACTCCGAATACCGATGTCATATCATCTGTTAGTCGTCCAAACAACATTGCCAGGCAGAAGGTAAGCAACCATGGCAGGGGATGATAGGACGACGTATACTAGTGGATCTTTAGCATGTGCATTACAGAGCTGTCTAGCATCCAACACATACAACCAGGAGAAATGCGACAAGTTCACGAAGGAGTTGTATCGCTGTTGCTACGAGATGTACAAGAAAGAAGGGAGGAATGCTGGGTCGACTGCCTGTCCTATGCAGAATGTTGTTGAGCGCTGGCTGAAGAGGCACCCTGATGCTAATGTTGGGTGAATTGATACCTGATACATCGCATCATGAATTGATGACCTTTGGACCCAGCTTGCATCCGGCGATGGTGAGCCGCATGAGAACGACGTCCTCGAGTCGTGAGAGTCACCTCGGCACAATCGAAGAAGCCCCTGGCATGTGGCACACAGCCCTTCATGCTGAGGCTTAGGTTCTCCGAGCACAGCCGCCCTTAGCCCTTTCCGCCGTCTTCATCGCCCCGCTCAACAGGAAATGAACCTATAGGACTTCCCCTTCCCCTTCACTTCGATCGTGCGGCACACAATTTTGACGACCAGACTACCCGCGGAGGGGAGTTAGTCGAACGTCAAAGTAGACCACTGGCGACGCGGTATCGACATGTCCACTTCAGTTAGCGCTTCGCACACTAGTGGCACCTCCAGCACTAGTATCCCAGCATCGACACATCCTTCGTCACCAGCGGCTCTTTCCACTGGAGCGATATTAGGGATAGTACTGGGTACCATCGCTGCACTTGCAATCCTTGTAGGTCTGGTCATTACTCTCGTACGACGTCGACGACTCCGTCGCTCTGGCTTCGAGAGGGTGGATAACCCTCGTCTGCTGCATGATGTGAAGGGGTTCCCTAAGATCCGCAGCCGCGGAGTCGTTGCACCTCCTGGGCGGGAGAGGTATATGCAACATTCGCAACAGTCGTCGGTGGAACCGCTACTGCTGACTACTGCCGACTACTCTCCGTCAGGCACTCGTTCGCCGCGCTCTCCCTTTCGGCCTGCGCATTCGGATGGTGTATTTGTCGCCGATTATGTCGAGCTGGGGGTAATCCAGGCCGAATATGACCCGTATGCGGTGGTTAATGATTCTACCGGAGGCAGTACTGTCTCAAACGCTCCTCCCGTTGCCAACTGGGAATACTCTCCGCAGTCTAAGTTCGGTAATCAGACCCACTGGGAGATGGAAGAGACAAACAAGATAGCCCCAGGGACGGTCTCCCATTGGCCCCGTACACCACCTTTTATCAATCGGACACTCAAAAAACACCCTGATAGGGTGTCATCAACTGTAGTCGCTGGTATGTGCGTTTCATTAGAAACGACAGCTCCCGATGTGTATCATATTCGCAGGTCATGGCGAGCAGACTGGACTGTTGACCGAGAAAGATGCACCTGATCCCATAAAGCAATTAACTTGCTCACTTCCGGAAACCCACAATAATACCTCAGGATCCAGAACAGAAGGAGAGCCGCCAAGCGCAAGTATACCAGCACAACAATTTACCGAAGAGACTGAGCGCCCACTCGTGCCACCCAAAGGGCCCACTCCTCTCCAACCAGCAGTTCGGTCTACGCGAAAACTGACTCGCCGCGCCCACTCGCCAGGATTCTCTGGTGCACTTGCGCCGGTGGCAGAGACGCCAGATCTTTCCCAGGTCCCCAACTTCAACACCCCGCATCCGCCTTTGCCAATCACAAATTCAGAATCGCACCACGACAGCGCCCACGAGCGCTCCTCGTCACTATCCGTCACCATGTCTCACGATATTGGATCCACTTCGCCATCCGCATTGGTGGACGAGAGCCCACCAATGCCTTTGCTAGCATCCACATCATTCGGAAGAGGAAACCTTACACCCACTCCGACGCCTTCAAATTCATCTAATATCGGCAGTAACCCAAGCTCTAGGTCGTCTCGATATCCCTCCCTCGCACCGTCGAGCCTCGGGCAGTGCTCCGGGTCTCGGCCACATTCAGACGGACATACGGACTGGCATCATCCACCTTCTGGCCTTGCCGGCCTAAAAGACCTCCAGATCGAGCCGTTGCAGAACCCGTATTCTCCTGTGAAGACTGCGGCTCCACAGCTCCCACCGCCGTCTCCTCCGTTGCCTTCCTGTTCGGGTACCTTGAACAGAGGAGAAACGCGTAAACGTGCGTATCTTCGTGAAAACACGTCCAGTTCTGTCACCGAGGTCCAAAGACGAGAGGTGTCCCAGGGCGGAATTGCGACCATTGATGTGACATTGTAATGCCCCGGTTTCTGTGAGTTATGAGATATTTAGCTACCTTTTCTTGTGGACTCATCTAATGTGAGACATCTACATTGTCATGACCAGTACCGATAGAAATGCTGTAATTTTCGCTCCTTAATGTTCGTACACTCACGACACCTACGGACGTTCAGACAGACACGGACTGATAGTTATGCCCCCTTCCATGACCGCTTACAGTAATCAATGACAACTTGGATTACTGCCACGTTCACTGGTGGAGTAAAGTTGAGTTTATCGCCCGGAAATATTTACTGGACACGCGTGCAGGTTCCGTCATACCAGATAGGAGATCTCCGGCGAATTCGGGTGAGGGGCGGATATGACCACTGACACGCGCTTCGCATGTAACAGCTCTCAACCTCGGGTGACGTTTCTAATCCTTTGCAGACTGTACTACAGTCCAGGGGAGCCCGAACACGTCTCTGCAGCCTTGAGTAAATAAGGCTTTGGGAGTGAACCGAAAGAAATACCCCATGGCTGCCATCATGCCGGGTCCGGGCCGCGCGGATTATCGCGGACCGCCCGGGTATAAGAGTTGCTGTCGTTTCCTATCCCCAATTGAACTCGCTTCCCCCTCCTACCATCTAACCACGCATCGAAATCTACCGAAGATGTCCCTTGGAACGGTCATCACTCTCAATGATGGGCGTACGATCCCTCAAATCGGTCTCGGAACATGGTTATCGGAACCAAATGAGGTCCAGAACGCAGTATGTCCCTATTTATCGCTGTTAAGTTTGACGCTCGACAAGCGCTCCGTCGCGACGACAGGTCGAAATTGCTGTCCGAGCTGGATACCGCCATCTTGACCTCGCAAGAGTTTATATGAATCAAGAGGAGGTTGGACGTGCTCTGAAGAAAGTCATTCCATCTGTCGTCAAACGCGAGGATCTCTTTATCACGTCCAAGCTTTGGAACAATGCACATGAGCCCGATCAAGTTGAGTTGGCGCTTGACGAGACGCTCAAGCAGGTCGGCTTGGAGTACTTTGATCTGTACTGTATGTTGCATGCTTACGAACAAAATGGAGTAACTGACAACTTTACCTTTTCTGGATCGCTGTAGTGGTTCACTGGCCCGTTGCCTTTCCTTCTGGAAATGACCTCTTCCCCAAAGTTCCCAACAAGCAAGATGTAGCTCTCATCGATACAGAAACCTCTTTGGTCGATACATGGAAAGCGATGATTAAGCTTCTGAACACCGGAAAGGTGCGCGAGACTCGGACACCCTCACGGTTTCTGACAGTCAACCGCCCAACAGGTCAAGAGTATTGGGGTTTCAAACTTTACCATTGCCCAGCTGCAAGGTATCATCGCCGCGACCAATACAATTCCTGTACGTGTGCATGCTCTCATTGACGTCACACACATGTGTGGGACTCACATACCAATACAGGCAGTGAACCAGGTCGAGGCTCACCCTCTTTTGCTTCACGATGATCTCCTAGATTATTGTAAGAAAAAGGGGATCCACATCACCGCATACAGCCCCCTCGGAAACAACTGTGGGTAGAACCCTTATTCGGATACCATCATGTGTTGACTCTTGACTTTAGTGTTGGGCCTGCCGCTGCTGACGGAGCATCCAACCGTGCAAGAAGTGGCAAAGAAACTCGGTGCAACTCCCGCTCAGGTCCTGATTGCCTGGTGTGCCCATCGAGGATACTCCGTGATCCCGAAGAGTGTCCACGAGGGTATGTCGATAGCCTCTTTGATTGACTACGCTGACTCGACACCTTAAACAGACCGGATCAAGTCGAACTTCAAGCAGGTCGAGTTGTGCAAGGAAGACTATGACAAGATTACTTTGATTGGGGCAAACAACCACCGGAGGTTTGTTCTTCCCAGCAGTCCATTGCCGCCCTTGGAAGACAGCTAACTGCTTTCGAAACAGGTTTAACATCCCCATTACTTACAAACCAAAGTGGGACATCAACGTTTTCAATGAGCCCGAAGAAAAGGTTGCCACTCACAAAGTGAAAATAGCTTGAGGGGAAGTAATCTACAATGTATTTGAACAATTTGTGCAGAAAGAAGAAATTTTGCAAAATATGAGCAATCTTGACCCATCTGGTAATCGGTGCGGAGTGTAGCTTGCTCGCTTACCACTCACGAGTCAGTATTGAGTCGGGAGTGGAAAAAGAACAAGCTGGTACGTGGCATACAAGCATAATCTCTCACATGTATAAATGACATAAGCGCAGCCTGCATGCCAGATACTTATGAGCAATCCAACTTAGTGGGCCATGCCGTACTCAATCTGAGGTTCGAAAGGTGGTCTTTGCATCATCACGGCTGATGCCGTACAAGTAGTTCAGACACAACAGTTTGTTCTGTTTAATAAACATAGTCAACAATTACCCTCACTAAAACCTAGTAAACAGACCCAGTTATGGCTACGTTATTGGTAGCAGATAATGTTCAATCAGAGCACAAATCCACATCGTAAGCGTTGAACTAATACAAAAATGATTTCAGTCAATAACGGAGGGATGTAATGTGCAAGAACTCACGATGCACTGCTCGAACAGAACACTTGAGTTGATGATGCTCTCGAAGACCATCTTTGCCACTATCTGGGGCAAGTGAACAGCAGGGGCACTATCAATGGCCCCTTGGATGACCTCCTGGTTTCGCGAAGGGACATTTATACTTGATTCTGTGGGCTTGAAGCGAGTAGCTTCTCGCACATATGCAGCTCTGCAATTTGCCATGAAAACCTGCTTTGGACAACTCTGCAGTGTGAACGTACCTTATTGACAGTAGTTGCAGCAGCTGTGAATCTATGGCATCTAACTCGTTCCGTATCTGATCAAGCGACGAGCAGCATGTCGTGCCATTCGAATACCTGATCGTAGGTTCGCCCCACGGAACGGTCCGATTGTCCTTCGACACCGGGAGGTCTGGCAGTGGGATATAATAGCACGAGTCGTCGGTGGACGAGCCGCGGGCAACGGTGATCCAGAGGAGTAAGCTGGCGAACAGGTAGTGCGCGGAGAACATGGTCGCCGTTGCAATCGTTCTCGAGACACCTCTAGAGTTGGGAACCTGGCGCCTGGGAATGGAGCCAAATTTATGCCGTTTGAATGTGCTTGTGAATGTTCACCACTTCCGAACACTTGTCCGTCATGACTCATGAGTAACACTCAGTCTTGCCAGCCAATCAGCATCGTTTTTTGAATAAAAATATCTTATTTTTATTTCTAATAAAATACTCGAAATGCCGCCTGCGTTGGCAGAACCCTTGCTTGACGGGAATAGCCTAAGTTCAAAATTACAGCTATTGTGAAGCAATAACTAAGTCCAAACATACGAAGATACTAGACAACGCCGAAGGACGGAACCAACTACCGCAGAGGTCGCATTCCAGATTCACACGCTCGGCCAGGAAAGGAAGGACTTTCAAAAGTTACATATTCTCACGACTTAAGGTATTCCCAGAACCCTTGCTTGGACAGCAAGGGAATTATGGAATACTTGCTTTGAGGCTTCGCCTCGTCTCGCATAAGCATACAGATTTGAACGATTTGTTCCTCGGATTTGTGGGATGCACGATGACAGGCGCCTAGTGAGTAGGTAGCAGTCTGTAGCACGTATTTTCAATTTTCGGTCTCGAATCTCGCGTACTGCCGCAGTATGCGCGAAGGGTCTTTACTGAGTCTGGGACTCGTGTAGCAGTCACCGCCAGTTGTAAATGGACACATACCCTTTTAGCATTCATTGCCAACATATTCATGTTGCATCTAAGATCCCAACTCCTGATTGGTGCCTTTTTTCGTCAAGTAGTCGAGACCGCACTGCACTGACTTGCTATGTACGATCTGCCAACCTCGTCACTTGACATCGGGTCATCAAGTCATCGGAAAACATCACTAGAATTTTACACTTGGTATGGTCCATGATGATATTGCAAGTCCGAGGTATCAAAGTTTGACCTCTCCGTACTTCTTCTCCTCGTATACCTTCTTCATCCGCTGCAAGATCTTTTCGAGGCTAGCCAGCCATTTGTTGAGTTCCGCATCGAGTTTCTCTCGTGAAACTGCCGGACCACCTGCTGGGTCTGACGCAAGCTTGTCATAGAAGGTCTTGCGATACGGACATGCTTTCATGGCAATCTATCGAGAATGAGTCTTTCGTATTAGATTGACGCATCCGAACAAAACTCACTGCAAACACTCCCTTAACGACAAAATTGTGGTAGTGCTTCAAAGTCGCCTCGTACCCCGACGTGAAGGCTTTCGAGAGTTCGACTCCGGCATCCGCCTGCGCGGCGTGCAGCGCTTTGTAGGTGAACGCGAGACCACGAAGCAGCCACATCAGCCCTTCTGTGGCGGTTTGCTTCTTTTCGGACCGTTCGTTGAATAGGAGGAGTTCCAAGGTGGTTGATTGGGTAGAGTGAGTATTGTACCGCGTACGGACTTTCTGTGAAATAGGAAACAAAGTGAGCGATGAAAAGGGATTGACGCGATGTCTACCGTAATGTTTCCTTCGAGATCGCTCACGACGGGCGCAAACGCAGGGTTCTCGAGAAGCTCTATGATTATTGGGCACGACGGATCGCACGATTAAGATGTGGGTGTCCATTAAACGCCAGGTGCCCAAAGATTAGCGTTACGCACTGAATAGCTTCACGACTCCCTCTGCAGCCTCGAGGAACGCAAGCGTGTCAACACCGTCCTCCGTGACACCAACATCAGAAAAAGACTGGGAGATAAGCACATGGATCAAAGTTTAGATCGTTTTATCTACGAGCAGAATACCTTGATGGTTTCCAGAAAGGGTGCCATGTCTGAAGCCTACCAGTGAAGAGCTCAGAAGGGTGTCCTTTGTACTTATGTAATTATACACCTTGCTACCATTCCTGCTGGCACTTCACTCGGACTCCAGCCTTTTCATTTCACATCTTTAATCTCACAGAAAACGCTGAGAATGGCTCCTGAACACTTCAGCAAGTTTTTGTCAGCACTGCCGTTCAGGAAATCTGGGCGGCGTGCTTCAGATAGATCCAACGAAGCGAGTTAGTAGCTGGTTCTAGCCATCATGACTGTGTGTCCATTATCCAATATTGACAGACATGATCGCATTGGTCACTTCACTTCAGAATCCTCGTCTTGACATTACGACAGGTAGACACATTTTGAACAAGTACAAAATTAGAAAAAAATTGCAAGGCCTATTTGCCCAGTGCCAACTTCAAGGGTTCAGTGCACTTCGACATGTCGAATGCCCACCAAACTTCCACTTCGATTCGGCTTGATCCGGTTGGCCACACTATTTATTTCTTGCAATCATGTTTACCGGAGGAGTTAACTGTGCAAGTGTACCCATTGAGACAGCCTGGATGAGGCCCCTTGTAAGCAACCAAAAAAATGACTTGCTATTGAATTCTTACATCCAAACTCTGCGTCATTGCAACAATGCCAGCCTTGCTGGCAACACGAATGGCCACCAGTGCACAAGTAGGCTGTGTATAAAGCAGGCTGAGAGTTAGTGGAGTTGAATATCGTATGGCTCATATGACTCACCATGCGGAGCATCACAACCGGGGGTCCTCCTCGCAAGCCTCACAACCATGTCATTCGCCTGCATGTGCGGGATACTTTCCGCAGCTACAAGAACAATGTACGAAAAGAACAGCAAGGACGGGACACTAAGGAAACGGGCCATTTTGACAGGCAGGAGGCGAAGATATGTTTGATGAATGGTGCCTCCTGTCTGCATTTTATATCCGGGAGGGGAACAAAATTTTCAAACCACCATGGATTTGGTCATTCCTATGGGTTCGGTTATTTGATTTCGCAAATATATTTTCCTGAATTTTCCTGCAGTGCTTCCGGCCTATGTGGGGTCTGACAAATAAAAAGTAGTGACCTTCAGGGCATGCTGTTCATGGTTCAGCCTGGGCCAATATGATTCCCTGTTTATGTTTCTGATTGGGGCCCAGTCGTAACAATTGTCTTACTGGTTTGGTTGGTCGATTCCCGAGGACCACCTCTTGGTCGCAGATTCTGGGTGCAACATTTCCTGGAAAATACAGAAATCGTCGGGACCAGATGCCTCTCATACAAACATTATTTTCACATTGTAGTCAGTCTTTCTTCCTCAGTCGTTCCATTCGTCCGACTGAGGTTCATTTCTTTAGGTTATGAGCCCTGCGCATTCAAGAGCGTAAAAGACCCAACTACGGATCGCCAGAGCATACTATCGGCCCCCTAATACCCTCAGTGCTTTCCTGCACTCTCATCGACAAAATTCAGCCCTATTGAAATCTTTTCGCGGATTGACGACTGGGTTCGGTCAATATGGCCATGTCTTCGACTTCGAATCTAACGCAACGGCCAGGGATATCGTCATCGTAGGATTTCCCACTTGTGTCCGCCATGTTCCCCAAAGGCGACACAGATCGACTCGAGGGCGCAGACGGATACTTTGTGTGGGCCCTCCGAATGAAAAATGTGTTTGAGTATTGCGGACACGACTGGTCCGACTGCTGGGAACCAGGTAGTAGTAAAAAGGTTCAGGGCCTGAAGCACAAGCAAGAAGAAGGCGAAGGCGAACGTAACTGATGAGGAGAGGGGTGGGAGAGGGGTATAGCTAACCCGCGGGGAACACGGGTACGGGTATTCGAATCTCCGATCTGGCCGCACAATTTGGTGCCCATAGTAAGCGCAAGTAGAAACACGTCAATCCGGACAACTGCACGATCTCTCACTCGGGTGAACGGGATGAACCATACTGGAAGAAAGATGACTGCCATCAAACGTGGTTGATCGGATGGCTGTGTTCTCATCCAGATTCGTATTTCATGGGCGTTTTGTATTCGCCAGCCCGACAACGTTGGCAGTAGTGTGGCTGATTGACACCCATGGGCCTTCGCTGTCCTGGTAGTGCTCACTCCTACGACTAATGTTAGAGACAGGAATACGATGAAGCTTGGACGTCATGATCCTTGACGCGGTATGTACGAGGTTTTCTTGCAAATGCGTCAGACCAGGACCGCTAACCTATCCTTGAATACGAGGCGGGAGTCTCAGATCCCGAAGTTATACCAATGACACGTGATGCGGTAGACCAGTCAATGCAGTGAAATTGGACTTTGCACTCGCATGCAACGAGAACTATCAAGAAGCATATCAAAAGGACATCGATTCTCTCTCATAACAAACGTAACGTATGCGTCCGATGGCCACTCTGCAAGACTGTCGCACTGACAGTGACTTTCACCCGATCACCTCATGATATCTTCTGCTGCTTGAAGAGATGGCGGCACCTGGAACGGCGCCACAGACGAGGAACTGAAGCAGATTCCGGTGATTGTGACGAATATCTCAGGTAGGGTTAAATAGTACATATTATGGCAGGAGACTAAATCGTTGAAATGCAGACCCGACATGTAAGTCAGTGAGGCTCTGCGTTGAACGATACAATCAGATACGGAGACGTTTCGCAAGCTCAAGATGCCCTGTACATTTTCGGTGAGCTTGAACAGAAAATGGAAGTTTTCAGTGAGAGATGCTGGCAATGGAGCTACTCTACACATGTATACAAGGATGCCAACTACGGTGGGTGTTACATGGGCCAAGATCAAGAATTCTTTTTTGTCTCTCTCTCCAACCATGGTACTGCACAGGAAATCCACAAATCATAAAGGGAATGAGATTTTGTGCTGCAACGGCCCTCAAGCATCCCATTTTGGAAGAGGGGGACGAGGGGGAGGTCGTGTGCGCCAGCCCTTTGCTCCCGAGTTGGATTTCTCCTGTGGAGGGCTGGGCTGTTCCGCTACCGGCGCCACCGGAGGTCCCGGAAGAGTCTGTGGTAGATCGTCCCTCTCGCCTTTCCCTGAGGTGCACTTCTGATCCGGAGGTTTTGAAGCAACGCTATTAACTACGACTGCTGAGCCTGATGTTTTAGGGCACGAATGTTCATGTAGCGGAAAGACCAGTGGTTGATGCTGGTGCCGAAGCGACTGTGGAATCAGAGAAACCATCAACATTAGTCGTCTTCCAGCAAACGGAGAGCTACATACGTTCCTAGGACTTCCTGGCCAATTCCCGTTCTCCGTCTTTCTGTCCAAGGTCCCAGACAACGGTGCACCGGCATGCACATAGCTCAGTCTACCCTTTGGCATCGGTGGACGGCGCACTTTGAGTCGAAAGCGAGGTCTAGCATAGGGAAACTTAGGCTGTATTGCTTCCACGGCTGGTTGCGGAGGGTCTGGATCGTCGGAAGAGAGTATGAAACCATCGGAGAACGAGAGATCCCCGTAGCTGCTCAAGGTATGTTGTTCTAATTCAGGGTCCTCATCCTGGGATGAGGATGCGTTTTTGCCCGAAGACGTCGCCGACGTGGCGCGGGATATTGAATCCTGAGGGACGGGCACCGCAACGAGATGGTAGCGCCCTTCGTTGAGGGCCTTTGGAGGTGGAGTGGGCTGTTGGCGAAGATATATCAGCATCGGAATACATGTAGTCAGGTTTTGGGGCGACTCACAGGCAAAACTTGGAGAGGGACGTTCAGAGTCAGGCCAGGCATTGCTACTAGACTGTCGGGCAGTCTTGAATCGAGTGTATTTATACGTCCTGAGAACCTCGCCAGCCCTGTGGCATATGATTCCACAGCACTCATTTCCTATTGTCGTCCACTCGCAAAGGAATAGGGGCAGAGACGCGCGTACGTAATAGGAATGGTCACGTGGTGTCAACGCGTCTGGACATGTGACTGAGTTGAGAACCATCCCCCTCGCACATCGATGCCATCCATTACGATCACTGATGCTACCCCTACTAAACATGTACCCTCGTCATCGCAGTCACCGATACCTGCTTCTTGCGCTTTACCTTCCTCCAGTTCTTATCGTCTCCTCTACCGCGGTGCACTATCTCTCCCGGATTCACATATTCTGCTGGACGGTTTAACATTTTCTGCACGTCTTCCTGGAAATATTAGACAATCACTTTATGATTCCCCGTCAAATTTACCATCGTCAGATTCCCTCATACGGGACTTGATTCATAATCCTCTTGCTCTCGCCTTAGAAAGCATGCGCGGGCGGCCTTCCCTCCGCTTCAAAGGTACGGTTCGCCTTAAGGACATCTGGATGGATGAAACAGGTGAAGTTTACATGTGCGTTACGTCTCCTTGTTTATCCGAAACATATCATATTGTGCCTCTGCGCCACAGGGATATTCATGATTCGGCGACTCTGAGTAGGGTGTACTTTGAAAACACCTTCTGCCTAGCGCCTCTCATTACCGTGCCCTGCGGGGCTGGAAGCGTGCATAGGACAGAAATGGGTGTGCGCGTTGCACTGGGGGACACAGGTAGCCACTTACATATGACCATGATTTATTCCAAAGGTGATGTTTTTATCCGTTTCAGATGGTCTGGAAACGACAGAAGTTATTATTTATGGGGAGACAACCAACACTCTTCATGTTCCCGGAGCTGTGTCGTCCTCAACTTCTCACACGCCTCCTTTGGTGGTTCGGGTCGCCCGCATTACACCTGCCGCACGTGCTCCCCGCCCCGATGATCCCACACCTCGCAAACCGCCAGCCCAATCGTTTATCGGATCACTCGGAGCTAGCAAACGGATAAGTGTGCGTCCCATGACTATTAAAGTCAGTGGCGTTGCCGAGCAAGGCGAAGAAGATAATGTTGTACGTCGCGCAAAGGAAGTCATGCTGCATCTGCCCAGGCAAACTGGCGTGCCCAGTGCGGTAGAACGCAAGGCACAGAGATCAAAGCAGAAAAACAAAGAGTCGGGGAAGGACCAGCCCAAACCAAGGGGGTGTGCTGTGTTCAAGGTACCAGACGTACCACAGAAAGCACGCAGGAACGACACCAGGTCAGACGTATTCGGGGCTGTCGAACACCCTCCAGATCCGGTGAACGGAAGTGGGGGCACAGGGAAAGGGAAGGGAAGGGCAGTTGATGTAGCGATTGAAGTGGAGGGGAATGAATGTATTGAGTCAACTGAGGCTGCAAACAAACTGGTACGTGAACTCATGTCCAAGGCGAGATATGCTCACAAGGGACGCAGGTCATAAAACGATCGGCTGTTCGACGCCTGACCCAAGCTGGAATTCCGCATACTCACCCTGAGTTTAAAGATCTTTACGGGTTCATTTACAGAGGGACTTCATTTGCACTAGTAAGTCGATTCCTTTTTTATTACTAGTGTCGTTCATCACTTCCCATCGTTGATCTCACAGCGTGCCCAGGTGAAGACTGCAAGTCTGAGCCTCCACGCAGTAAATGCACTAGTTGAAGCGCATGTCAAGCTTTATGTGGTGTCAGATGAGAGAGCCGTGCAGACAGTGGGTAACACTGCAGCGAACAGTCAGGATGTTTTTCATACTGATCGGCAATGAAGTGAACGTCCCTGGCTCGCTTTCATTGCGTTGCAATTTCGTATGACCTGTTCCGTCTGGTGAGTGCATGGAAGGCTAGTTGTCGCTGCGAACATTATAGCAAGGCTGAGATTACAGCTGAGAAATACCACTGATCAAATGTGTTCGCGGTCTGTCCGTCCCGATCTGTCACAGCACACCCTTTGCACAATGGGCTGGGCTGTTTGATCGTTTACAGGCCACTCGATTTCAGGACTATACTAATGTGGATATCCCCTTCAATTTATCGAGACCCTGGAAAAATATGGGTCATTACGGTACATAGGCCAGCGGTTCGCTCTTTTCGGGTGATGAACTTCGACTATTATTTCATATACTTCCTCACCAGGCCTTATTCTTCGATTCAACTTCCCATAACCTAATGAGTGCGCTTGCCCAATTGGACACGCGTTCACAATGTGGAATTTCTTTTGGGAACGAAACTTACCATTTTTCTCCTTTCAGCAATCATGCTAAATCAGTTTCGCCTAGGGATCGTAAAAAATAAACACTAGGAGCAACCCTTTGATACCGTCCTCGCCGATGCAGTCTCATTTACCTCAGAGTTTCAGGGTGCGTCCAGTTCATAGTGCTCAGGTCACTACAACTTCCAGTATTTCACTGCTATCACGCCGGCACCGCATCATCGTGTTGTAGCTTCAGTTCCTTCCACTTATCGTTTCCATTGGAAGCGTCTTCCGATATCACGAGTTTGAATTGCCATTGATGATTCACAGTTAGTGTGACCAACACCAAGAGGACTCCTGGGACAGTTCCGCAATAGCTTATTTCCTCACCTGACAGCATCTGGAATCGTTGCAGGTGCGTGTTTCTTGTGGCCCATGATCTACTGCGACAGTACGTCTACCTCGAGGCTTCTGGCTTCGGAACTCCTGTTGCTCATTCCCGCGAACACGTTGGTTCCAGAGAGCTACTACGGAAGATTGGGCTGCTCGTACAGTCCTACTTAATGGATATACTAGTAACTAGTGACAATAGGAGATGGATAATATACGGGTGCATAAAACATTATCATAGCCATGGTCATAATTATAATCATAAATATTGTTCCCTTGAGCGGGCTCTCAATGGCGAGGCCTGCCAGAGGACTCTGGGTAGATTTCCTGCACGGCTTCCTTGAAAGCCATGTCATGCTCGTATTGTTCGCGGGTTTGCGTAACGATCACTTGAAGCACCGGCTTCCTGGCTGGTTGCTCTGGCTCCTTAACCTTGTCCTCGTCAAATTCCTGTGCAAAAGCGCTAGCGCTGAGGCAATTGAGGGCATTGAGTATCGGACTCAAGGAACGGAAAAATAGACTGGTTAGACGAGACGGGGTGGGGCTGGAAGATCGGGTAAAGAGACTGGTGATAGGGGACTCCGGGACCGGCCGAATGATGGTGCGGGTAATGACAAGGTCATCGCGATCATACACCTCAGCATGGTGCGAACAGGGCTGGCTGGTACTGATGGTGCGCTCACCGACGGATGAGGACAGTGAGGCTGTTGTATATGAAGAGGCGGAGGAAGAGGAGTTTGATGCACCAGACTCGGAGTCTGTGCAAGTAAACGTCTCCGTGGGCGAATGGGCTGCTATTGGAACGAAGACCAGTTCGTGGTCCTCCCATATGCCTCCTACTGCGTCGTCCCTTTGCGTTCCTAGATGTAGCGACTTGCGCAACACTTGTCCCATCTTTGCTTTCCGCGTATTTTGGATGAAATGGCACTTGTTCTGCGGGATGAGTCGGTCAGCAGAGGGTGCTGATGGTGTTGGGAAGTACTCACGATACGCCGCATGGGGTCGAACCTTTGTGCATCCATAGCCACATAGCGTGCGGCATCCATCGGATCCATTATCGGCGAAGATAACACGGAGATATAGGGACGGCGTAGGAGGAGAGCAGCGAGGATGAGTGTCCATGCGAAGGGGATTTATACACGACGAGAATGGACGGTACGGGCGAGGTGGAACTTGCTAGCTGTGGACACTTCAATATTTGCCGAAAGCATCCATTGTCTTGATCACACCAGTCCGACAGCAAGCCTTTGTCCTCCGTGCCTCTCCGCCACCGTTCGCTTTGATGGGGACTCCGGCTGGAACGTATTTAAAGGGAGGCTATCCACTGGTCTGATCTGGGGATTCAACGAGGTGGTCTCCTCGAAAGCTGCCTTTTCTACTGTCGTAACACACCTTTTCATATCACAAGACCTCGCCAGGTGGGCATTCCCTTAAGCTTCGGTGATGCAGCACGCGCTGATCTCGTGTGTACGGCGACTCAGAGCCTGAGAACGTGACCGTTCATCTATGAGTGCAGTTTCCCAAGAGCCTCATGCACCTTTGGGTGGCGTAGAAGCCACTTTCACCATCATGAAGGCACAGAAATTCACTATATGGCAAGCAAGAGGCAAATTGGTCACGGTAGCGATTTGGGAACTTACCGATTTGAAAAAAGTGCTCACTTGTCTTCAGGTTCTCCCTCAATCAGGATCTTGCCCTTCCTTACATGCAACCGAAGTAGGGCTGGAGTCGAGTGGACAAGCCACGTTTAACGTGGGACATTAATTGTCTGCGCCCATCGCCGAGGTCCTGCTCAGTGACACCTCGTGCATCGCAGGCCCAAACTCCGGAACTTGGTTCTGCAACATTTCCAAGGGACGTGAACGACCAGCTTCCGACATAATAAGTGTATAATATAATAGGACAATTCCTGCAATGATGTCATTACTACAACAGATTGTAGACCGATACTTACTTCGAATAATTCACCAATGCACCTGCCATCCCTATCGCCGTTGGATTAGCATTTAAATATAAGAGGTAGAACTAGTTACGAAGGTAGTAGTAGTCATCGACTCACATCATCTACTACGTCGAACACGTGATCTACTAGCATTGCGATTCAAAGCTCGCAAAAGCCCTTGATTACCATGGAACCATTGCCTCCTTCTTTCAAGGCTCTTTATCGTCTTGTCTTGCGTGCATCATATGCATCAGTTCTACGCAAGGCAGCGGCCAGAAGGAGTCTTTGCAAGCTCTGGCGACCCATTTTTGATGGCGCGGTTCATGTCATCCGCGATTTGCAGTCGAGTAAACTAACCTCCATCGAACGTCTTCGGCATGAAAAGCTTTTGGATACCTGGCAGAAGCGAAGTACGTCTTTTATCCTTCTCAACCTCCAACCATTTCTCATCTCGCGTAGTGGACAACACCCTCTCGTTTTTATTGACATCTGCTCAATCCCATGGTATCCCTCATAAAGTCATCAGAAATCTAACATTTCTCAACAACGATCATCGCTGGTGGGTTCGGAATGGCTATTATAAGGGCGTAAAGCGATGGGACCCTCAACGTCCACCGTCCTCGCTGGAATACGACCCGAGGTCCTTTCTTCCCCCAGACATACGAACGATGAATCGTCGATCCAAGAATCGAGAAGCCAAGAAAGTCGATGAACAGTGTTGGGATGCCCTTGGTGAAGTGGTACGCATGGCAGAAGCTAGGCATAATTTGTCTCTCGGCAGAATTCGCTTGAAATCTTGGACAATTGTATACCGCTAGCAATGTTGCCCGAACCGGTTTTCAGCTTGGTTAAAGCTAAAACAATTGACATACGTTCTAGGGATCACACTGGATGACAAACTTGAGTTTGAGGTGTGCACATTAATGTGGGTGATTGATAACAGTTTGAATGGGATCACGTTGACACGGCACTTGACACCCTCACAGACAATAAAATTTAAAATGCCGTTCGAGATGGGTGCTTTAGCTTGCTCTAACCTCATTATTCAACTTAATTGTTTTCTGGCACACCTCACCAGCACGTGACACAGTTGGGGGTACATGTGGGGGTGCCTAACAATAGGCTATTGTCGACGTCCATTCCGTTGAGTGGGTAGTCATGATCTGCTTATAAGCCGATGACAAGGAGTAGGAAAACCACACTCGATCCTGCGCAGCTGTGCTCCGCCTTTGTATTATTTGTGGTTTTTTCTCTTATCCCCCTACGAACCCTCTCGCTCCTGCGCCACCCGCCTGCACGCTGCTGGTCATCGGTCAGGTCAAGGGATGTACAGAAAGGAGATGGCAGAATCTGTTTCGTCCTCGACACACTTGAAATCGACATACGAGGACAGCCTGACCATCAAAACTTGGATTGAGGCAGTCTACTATGTGGGTCTAGAAACTGAATGCATAGCTATATCGTGGTTCATATCTAATTCATTTTTAGGCTGGTGGCCCCGAAACAAAATTCAGCGTCTCGGATGATGAGAACATGATGACAATCACCCACCAACCCGTCGAACACCAGAGTATCCCCTCATCTGCGTGTGAACCACACTTCGACATTCATGTCAACCTTGATAGCCGCACATGGGTATCGGATCTCCATCTTGCTCCTTACGAAGACAGTGATGAGAGTGGAAGTAGTTCAACGTCTTCCGATGATGACGCACAGTACATCAATATCCCTTCTGATAGCCCCTGGTATCGTCCTCCAGAGTCACCGGGCTCCACACCGGAGTCTTCTCAGGATCCCGACGTTGGAACCTTCCCCGATTCATGCTCACCTGATGTACGGCAAGTTATTTCTCAGCAAGACCTTCTTCTTGCCTTGTTCCATGCGGAACTCCGTAGGGTTATTCCCCGTGATAACCAATCGGAGTATGTCCTTGACTGGTTGGAAGAAGTGGACCCTGAGGTAGTGCTGTCGCCAATGGAAGTATACCAAGACCTTTGCTGGGATGCTGCGGTTTCAGATCATTACGCTACTTCCCAAACGATTAGACCGCTTCCGGACGTTCCAGTCGGATTCGATGACCACGATGCCTTATAGTGCAGGGTAGGTCAAGTTATTCACGCAGTGCCACTCTAGAGATTGACAATGGCTCCCCTACAAGATGTATAAGCTGCGATATTGAAATCCGAACGTGACGATTCGTGGACCCGCATTGTGTCAGATTACTTTTACTTTGCACCACTTGGACCCAGTACTCAGTACTCAGTATTCGACGCCTGTGTTTCAACTTTGCTCGATTGTTATAAATTCAGCTCGATCATTTGTGTTCGTTCGTACTCATTTGTTTGCTTTCCTCGTGTGCTTTCACCTTGCATGATATCATATAGGTTCACATGCATAGATACAACTTTCATTCATTGCGCAAGTGCTTATTAGTACGAATGGAAGAATCCCCCCATGCTGAACGCACCCACGGCGTGACGTTCGCGAAAGATAGCATCCCCTGAATTCAGTGCCGACTGTCCGGAGCGTGCCACAACTCCTTAGAAACACTTCGGGGATTCAATCTGTGTCCAAAGAACGACTGAATCAAACTCAAAGTAAGTACTTCAAGAGTCACTAATAGTTGAAACCACACTCAGCCGAAATTAGCTTGGCGGTTTCACTGGGATCAGGGATAGTGAAACATTATGCCTTGACCAAATACGTGTGACTTCTTGTGTTGGTAACTATACCCTGTGGCATCGCAGAGAATCTTAGTGTTTGCTCAAGCGGATCATGTTTCAAGTACCCAAACTGCCAGGGTCTCTGACATCTCATAACCTGCATGTCCTATCACCAGGTGGAATCAAACAATGTCTTATTTTCTTAGGTCACTTGTAGGTATGCCTGGCGTTTCCAGGGTACCAGACTAGTTTCCTTGCCTAGCAAGTTTGTGGGTCCATGGATCCGCTGATACGTATAAGTTGCTCACTGACATAACATTCCATTCACGATGGAGTATTCAAAGTACGACAATCTTCTCAGCTCTCTCTCTAGCCCCACATTTGCGTGGTCTGCAGGCCCAGAATCTGTGAGCAAACGAACTTCGGTCGTTCTTGTGATTAACGAGCGCCCTAGAAACTACTGGAGCCATTTTCCTACATTACCTCGTGCCCGAGTAAGGAAATCCGAAGTCAGCTGATAGCTGCCTTCAATGAATGGTTGCAAGTACCAGTAGATCAACTCGAAATCATTACCAGTGTCGTTGGCCTACTTCATAACGCAAGTCTTCTGTATGTTTCTCTCCTCTGGTGTGCTTTTTTATGTCTTATGTTGGTTTGGGTTTGCAACATGTCAGCGTTGATGATATTGAAGATAACTCAGAGCTCCGGAGAGGACGGCCAGGTATGTTCCATACCCTTTAATATATCCATGTTCATCTCAGCACCAACAGTTGCACACAAAATATATGGAGTACCTCAGACAATCAACACAGCAAACTATGTATATTTCCTCGCATACGACGAGCTCTTCAAGATGGATCTGTTTGGGAAGATTGCAAATGGACGTCGCGCTGTGAAGCGACGGAGACTAAGCCCTCGCCTCCACTTCATATTGAACGGTTAGTTTCGTTGTGCAACCAAGTCACGACTCACCTAAACGTCGCTGAAGAAGAACTCCTGATCCTGCACCGCGGTCAAGGGCATGAATTACTCTGGCGGGACAACTTCCAGTGCCCAACAGAAGATGAGTACCTCGCCATGGTGAAGGATAGTGAGTATTTGTTCCCGATCGTTTCCGCCATTGATCCTGATTACAGCACAGAGACCGGCGGACTCCTACGTATTGCCATCCGACTCATGATGGAGTGCGCAACCACCAACATGGATGTGTTAGTTCGCCGAATTACACCCCGTATCCTTATTGAACCACATTCCAGAAATTATATCCCGCTGATAAACCTGATCGGCATTTACTTCCAGATCCGTGACGACTATATGAATCTTCAGAGTAACTTGGTTTGCGCACCCCTCTGAAAACATTATCCTTGTCAAACTGACGCCCACTTCAACAGTATGCGAATCAGAAAGGGTTCGCCCAGGACTTGACCGAGGGTAAATTTTCCTTCCCGCTAATCCACGGGATCAGACAGGAACCGGATGACAGACGGATCATAAGTATGCCGCATTTTCTGTGACGGCTATATATACTCAATGGCGTAATAGGCATCCTCCAGAAACGGCCAAAGACACCGACTTTGAAACATCATGTCGTTTCTTATTTGAAGGACTCTACGCATTCGTTTGATTATACGCTCGGTGTGATGGAATCCTTGGACCGGCAAGCACGCAATGAAATGGCTAGACTTGGTGGAAACGCGATGTTGGAATCCATCCTGGATAAGCTATGGGTTGGAGGGCGGGAACTTGCCTGAGACAATGACTCTGCAACATGTGATTTTGTGAGGTGCTGAATACATGTGTACTTGCAAGCTCGCCATGCCATTGGAGCAGGGGAATCACGTCCGTAGTGGTAGTGTCGTGCTCTAATGTACATCCATGTCCACCTTAGGCACCAGTTCTCGGTGGCAATAGAGGTCTCTCAGATGGGGTTTTTATGTCGTGAGAAACCCATCTGAGAGACCAACCATCCGCACCGGGATTTGCCGCTCCTATTCGGCTAGTCCCGAATAGTGTTCATTTCGTCGGCTTCACGCCGGCATAGCCTCTATGACCACTCTAGACCCTCCGCCGAGGCTCATCTGAGCCTCCTTGGCTTCTTGATTTTTATTAATAGTTGTTCACCGCTCTAGGTAAGATTACATAAGCGCTAAAAGCGCTACTACTCCCAAAACACGGCCGCATTTGGTCAATACCAGAACTGCAATATTCCCACCCTCCTTGTGAGCCTCCTCTGCCTTCCTGTGCCCCATCCCTGGTCCCCATGTACTGTACATAGTATCAGATATGTTATATAAGTATATAGGTCCATAAATGGAGCCTCAAATGAGTGTGCCAGAGGCTCTGGATGGTTGGAGAAATAGTTAGGGGTAAAAGCAAAAAAGGCTTCGCATTTTTGATACATTGGACATATACACTTCTGAATTACATCCCCTTCAAGGGGCCATATGTACCTACAACATATACCAAGCACATTTGATGGGGTGGAGCCTCTGAAGTGCTGTGTCACATTCTCCTCCTCCTGGTATAACACCCTGGGAGGCTCTTACTGCAAGTGTTGGTACTTTTGGGATGGTTTGTAACTGTATTAGTTTACTATTACCACTTGTCTATCACATAAACTGGGATACAGAGTGCTCTAAAGGTGAGCAGGAGGGCAAACACTACTTTTATGAAAATAGGGGCTTTATCAGTCCCCAGTGCAACCATCCATATTCTGACTATCTAGGAGGCTCTGTAATACTATATAGTAGTTGCCATACCATCACCAAGTTAATAGCTTGATGTGGAAGCGCAGGAGAAGTGAAATGATATGATGGAGGGCATGGGAAAATGTCCGAAAAAATGCGGAGACTTTGAAAACATATCAAAAATGTGACATAGCACACCACACACAGCATTTGGTGGTCTATAGATTGTGCTACTGACTTTCTAGTGTCATTACAAACTCTTTTCATGTGTCACAGTATTTGTATAAACCATAAACTCTTCAGAAAGCGAAAATTTGGCACAAGGGGACACCTTGTGCAATGCCTGCATTTCAGTGCTGCAGATTGCACAATCTGTACACTAAGTTTGGAGTCCAGAGGTTCTGTCAGGCTAACTAATGCTATATCCTGTATGGTAAGATCCTATCATAGGTCAGATCCTCAGTACCACCACCAGTAGAGTACCAAATGCTGTGTGTGGTGTGTTATGTCACATTTTTGATATGTTTTCAAAGTCTCCACATTTTTTCGGACATTTTCCCACGCCCTCCATCATATCATTTTACTTCTCCTGCGCTTCCACATCAAGCTATTAACTTGGTGATGATATGGCAACTACTATATAGTATTACAGAGCCTCCTAGATAGTCAGAATATGGATGGTTGCAATGGGGACTGATAAAGCCCCTATTTTCATAAAAGTAGTGTTTGCCCTCCTGCTCACCTTTAGAGCACTCTGTATCCCAGTTTATGTGATAGACAAGTGGTAATAGTAAACTAATACAGTTACAAACCATCCCAAAAGTACCAACACTTGCAGTAAGAGCCTCCCAGGGTGTTATACCAGGAGGAGGAGAATGTGACACAGCATATTGGGTTATGAGACTCAGTGATAAAGGAAGGTCACTATATTATCTACCTATTGGGTTATGAGACTGGTAGATAGGTAAGTACAGTAACAAAGGGAACAAACCAGGAGAGCTCACCTCAGTGATAAAGGAAGGTCACTGAGGTGCAAAGGTAACGAGTACGAAAATTTTACTACCATGATTATGTAAGCTACATGTGTATACTCAACACTCCCCCTCAATTGGAACGAAGTCCAAGTGCTGTAGCAAAACATTTAGCTTTAATGGTGGGTAAAGGTTTGGTAAGAGTGTCTGCAATCATGTTGTCAGTGGAACAATAAATGAGGCGAAGAGAATGGTTTTCGACAGCAAAATGAATGAAGTGGTATCGTATGTCAATATGTTTGGTACGTGCATGATAGCTACCATCTTTGGTAAGCGCGATAGCAGATTGGCTGTCTGAATGGAGAGGAATCGGGTGAGCAAGCGGGCGGAATACTTCTCCGATGAGTCGACGAAGCCATAAGCCTTCTTTGGCTGCGTGAGTGGCTGCAACATATTCTGCTTCTGCAGTAGAGAGTGTAATGAGCTCTTGCTTGCGTGAGGCCCAGCTCACTGCACCACCATCAAGTAGGTATGCATAGCCACTTATGGCCCGACGGTGTTCCTGTGAGGCTCCATCTGTGTCCGTGTACCCTTCAAGTCCCTTTTCTATGCCTCTGAAAGTGAGTGCAAGGGATTTAGTACCAGAAAGATACCTATAGATGTGTTTCACAGCTTCCCAGTGAGGTTCTCCAGGTGCATTATTGAACTGCATGACTGTAGAGACAGCGAATGCAATGTCTGGACGGGTTCCTACAACCAGGTGCATCAACGATCCGACGGCGGCTCGATATGGAACACTTTTCATGTGTCCAATTTCTTCGGCTGATTGTGGCGACTGGTCGCGCGAGAGTTTAAGGCCTGGGTCCATAGGAACGGAGGCGGACTTGCAGTTGGTGAGGTTATACTTAACGAGGATGGCTTCGACATACGTCTGCTGTGACAACGATATTGTGCGGGCATTCCGATCGCGTGTCACCTTCATTCCGAGTAGCCAGCTAATAGGTCCTAAGTCGGTAATTTTGTAGCACGATCCGATTTCCGCCTTGAACGAACGGATGAGCTCTGGAGAGCTGCCAGTTAGCGTACAGTCATCAACATGGCTAGCCAATACTAAAATATCTTGTCCGATCCGTCCGTAGAAAATTCCCCAGTCTGCGTGCGCACATTTGAGCCCGAGCTCACTCAGAGTAGAGCTGAGCTCTTGGTACCACCTGAGTGCACCCTGTTTTGAGCCGTAGAGGGCGACATTTAGCTTTGCGACTGGGTGGACATGTTTTCCCCTCATAGTATAGCCTTCGGGGAGTTCCATGTATATGTCTTCTCCGTCACCTAGCTTACCGTTGAGGAAAGCAGAATGAAAATCAAATACTTCGATGTCCCAGTCGTTGCGGGCGGCAACAGCGAGTACGGTACGTAGGGACGCTAGCCTAGCGACGGGTGCATATGTTTTGTCGTAATCGACGCCTTGGATCTGTGAATAGCCCTTGGCTACGAGTCGAGCCTTGTACTTCTCGATTTCGCCGTTAGCGTTGCGTTTGATCTTGAAGACCCATTTGCAGCCTACGATGTTCACGCCGTTCGGACGTTCGACTACATTCCAGGTGCGTGCATCCTCGAGACTCTTCAGTTCGGCGTTGATAGTGTCTTGCCATCGCATCCAGTCTGCTCGCGATCGGGCTTCATTCACCATTGACGGATCGAGCCCATCCATCTCGACTGCAGCGGCCATGGCATAGACAGCATCGACGTCTTCATCGCCTGTGGCCAGCTCATCTTCGATCAATGCAAGCATTGCGTTGTCCTGCGCAGAGGGTCTGCGGTCTGCGTCACGCAATTGCCGCATGTAGTCGAGCGTGATACGACTGTCACGCGTGCCTTCGCCCGTCCGCAAACGTCTTGTATAGTCGGATTTGAAGCGTTGGCGGTGTTACGACCATGTCCAACTCCGGGTCCTATCTGGTCACTCTGGTCACTTCGCAGCTTTACAGCTCAACTCCGGTCGCCCACCAGTTACTCCGGTCGCGCTCACGCAGATAACCTTCCGTTAAGCACGACCCTTGGTCTATGCTCTATTCGTTCGTTACCACACCTCGCCGTCAACCCTGCTTGGTCGTGAGTTCTCCGTGTACTTGTTATATCTCCTGCCTTGTGTTATTTTCACCGGACCTGATTTATTTTACCCGGACCTGACTTTATTTTCATCGGACCTGACCTAGTACTTTCTCCGGTTGTCCCTTGTCCGCTATTAGATTGTTTACTTGTCACCGTATATACTCGTCCCTAGTTTGCACTTAGTATAAGTACTCTGTAGATTATCCTGTACTCCTCAGTCTGAAATCAACTTAGTTACTACTCCAGTCTCTGCCTGTCTCCGTCTCCGTCTCCGTCTCTATCACCCTGACCGGAACCTATGCAAGGGATCAACGCACGTCGTCCTTGTCGTTGAATCCAAGCGGTCACCAACTCCGGCCGGACTAATCTCTCGTCCAGCCCTCTGCCCTCTTCCTTCGTCCGCGCTCGTCCGGACTTGACCGGACCCCCTACCAGAGTAGACCCGGACTTGACAGGCGGGTGGAACGGCGAGGTGGGGGTGGAGGCGTCTCGAAGGTGGTGCCTAGTGGGTCAGGTGCGTGCTTGATCGTCTCTGTTTCGACCTGCTGATCGACCGTTTCCACAGATGAATGTTGTGTCGCGTTCTGCGTCTGTGATGACCGCGCGGGTGGCTGTGCACTTCCGTTCTGTGGATTTGCACTCTCCCCCTCGATCGGTACGTCGTTCGGCACAATTACCTCGCGTTTCTCGAAAATAACACTTCTCTCAACCCCCACAGCTCTGGTATCCGGCCAATAGATCTGGTGCCCGTCACTTTCAATGTCGAATCCCACCCAACGTCCGTCACGCACTCGCATGTCAAGTTTCGAGCCGGTATTGTCGTAAACTTTAACGCGGCAGCCCCAGATCGGTATATTCGAAAGATCGGGCTTCTTTTGGTAAAGTACTTCATATGGCGTTTTTGTTCCGAGACGGTGCGTTGACAAGTGATTTTTCAGCCAAGTCGCGTGCATAATGGCTTCCCCCCACAAATTTTTGGGTAAGCCACTCGCATGAATCATTGCACGGACACGTTCAACGAGCGTGCGGTTGAGGCGTTCAGCCACGCCGTTATGTTCCGGCGTGTCATGGACGGTAACACGGCGTTCCGTTCCCTTCGACTTAAGGTGCTGGCTGAACTCGTTACTCAGGTACTCTCCACCTTTGGCGTTGAACTGGGTAGCCAGCCAGGCTTCATAGGATTTGTAGGATGCAAACGTCTCGGCCTTTGTCTTTTGTAGGTACAAAGTAGTATACCTTGTATGATCGTCTGTAAATGAAGCATAGTACGAGCTATGGCCAGGCGTTTGGACAGGAGAGGGTCCCCACAGGTCAGTGTGGACCTCGTTGCCAAGTTCTTCACAACGCGGAGGATCGCGTTCCTTCCCAATGGACTTCCGTGTGGCCTTTGCATACTCACAGGAGTCGCATGCACCCATAGTGGAGTGGGCTTCGTCAAGTGTGATGCCAGTGATTGTGCCATCCTTCAGCATGGCACGGATGGCTGTTGGGGCTATATGTCCGAGTCTAGTATGTACTTCGGCCATTGTTAGTGGGTCCGAAGCTTTGGCTAGGCCAGCAAAAATGTGGCATGGACGTTTGACACAGTAGAGGCCTTTGTTCAACGGTACTTCACCCAACTTTTTCTTTTGCGCATCAAAGATTTGGCAACGTTTGTCATGAAAAAGTGCCGCATAGCCTGCTAGGTCAAGCTTGCTGATGGAAATGAGTGTAATGCCCATTTTCGGTGCGTAGAGGACATCACGAAGTCTGATTCGGGAGTGTCCCTTGCCGTTCGGGAGTGAGATCATAAGATCTCCTTTTCTGATCGCATGAAAAGTATGGTTGTCGGCGGCAGTGATAGGCTTAGGTACGATGGGCTTGTAGTCAAGGAATTGACCGCGGTAAGAAGACATGTGCCATGATGCACCCAAATCAAAGAGGATTGTCTCTTCCCGCGAGTTGAGACCTTCACCTGCAAGGAGGGCATGATCGAAGGTCTTTGTGTAGGCTTCTTCCTCGTTGATAGTGAGATCTGCGAGATTTGGGGTATCTTCTTCAGCAATCTCTGTTAGCCAGTCGTCGTCCTGTGCATGTGCAAGCCAAACACCATCTGGTTCAGCATCTCCATCAGGTCGCGTGGCTGTGCTTGCTGCAGTAGTAGCAGTTGCTGCCTTCTCCGTCTCCTTTCCTTTCTTCGTCTTGTTCAGGAACCACTTGGGTGCCTGCCCTGCCTTTCCGCCTCCATCCTTCCAGCATTGCTCCTTCGAATGACCTTTCTTCTTGCAGTTTTCGCAGACAGTAGTAGATGTCTTCGAGTCCTTCGCTGAGTAAGCGGCATCCTCACTGTTACTGATAGTTTTCTTCAAGTGAGTCTGTCGTCGATCGTACTCATCAGAGAGAATCCTCATGATGAAATTGGGAGTGAGATCTGTCTGTGAGACTAGAGCTGAGGATGTTATAGCTGCAATGTTGGAGTCATAGGAGTTTGGAAGTGAGCTGATGACAATGGCTGCAAAGTCGTCATCCGAAATGGACTGTCCAAGTGCGGCAAGCTGTTCGCGCAGTAAGCGCAACTTGTCAAAGTGTGCATGGAGGTCTCCTTTTTCGGTACAGCGAGTTTCTTGCAGCTTCCTGTGGAGGTCTATGGCTACGACGCGGGAACAATTCTGAAATAGGTTTGTCAGTGTGTCCCACACACTCTTCACAGTCTCTTCTTTCTGAACTCGAAGGAACAGGGATTCCGGGAGTGAAGCAGCAATGACTTGTTTGACGTATCCATCGTGTTTCGACCAGTACTTCATCTTTTCTGGGTATTCACTAACAAGTTTTTGCTTGGCGGTCGTGGGTTTCCAAGAAGAATCTTTCCCATGAGCGGGATCTTCTGGTTTTGGCACGAGACCACTCAGGTGACCTGTCAGGCCTTTTGAGCCTACAGCTCACTCAACTCGAGCCTTGTAGTACAGCCAGTTGCTTCCATCCACATTTAGTGTTGGTACTTGCAGAGAGGAGTAGTCCGAATCTTTTGCCATAGTAGGTATTGCTTCTGTATCAAAATTTCTTCCGGAATTAGAGCGCGAGAGCAGGGCTCATAACCTATTGGGTTATGAGACTCAGTGATAAAGGAAGGTCACTATATTATCTACCTATTGGGTTATGAGACTGGTAGATAAGTAAGTACAGTAACAAAGGGAATAAACCAGGAGGGCTCACCTCAGTGATAAAGGAAGGTCACTGAGGTGCAAAGGTAACAAGTACGAAAATTTTACTACCATGATTATGTAAGCTACATGTGTATACTCAACACAGCACTTCAGAGGCTCCACCCCATCAAATGTGCTTGGTATATGTTGTAGGTACATATGGCCCCTTGAAGGGGATGTAATTCAGAAGTGTATATGTCCAATGTATCAAAAATGCGAAGCCTTTTTTACTTTTACCCCTAACTATTTCTCCAACCATCCAGAGCCTCTGGCACACTCATTTGAGGCTCCATTTATGGACCTATATACTTATATAACATATCTGATACTATGTACAGTACATGGGGACCAGGGATGGGGCACAGAAAGGCAGAGGAGGCTCACAAGGAGGGTGGGAATATTGCAGTTCTGGTATTGACCAAATGCGGTCGTGTTTTGGGAGTAGCAATACTTTTTGTGATTATGTAATCCTACAGGAAGTGCAGAAATAAAAACAAATTGAGTGGGGATTAAGTGGAGAATGCTGGGAGGCTCATGGGAGGCTCACCAGAAAGGGATGGGAACCACTCTGTCTATTTCGGGATTTGAGTGGGAGTAGCGCCGAGGGTGGGTATCTCTTAGATGGGTTTCGTCCTACAAAGAAACCCCATCTGAAAGACCATGGGAACATCCTTAAACTGGTGCCTAAGGTGTCCGTGTCCGTCTCCTACCACTGCTGACTCAGTGTCACCTGACCTGCTCGCCTGCTCCTCCCCTGGCCCCTCCTACTACATGTGCCCCCCTAAAAAAACGGCAGCGTCCTCGTTGCCCAAACCAGTGATGCAACTGATGATGGTACCCTCCGTTAGTCTGTCCGATCCCCCTTTCTCTATGTCTATTTCTCCAAGGGAGTCTTCATCTGCCGTGCTCGTCCCTTCCACAAGCATTCTCTCCCTTTCATCTGGCGGTTCTTCGTCTGACCACTGTACTTCTTTGTCTCCTTGCCTGCTGTTCTTATCCTCCACCCACTGTCCCTCTCCATTTTCTTTGTTTTGCGTTCTTAGGGGTAGCGTGTGCATGTACTCCTGTTGATCTCTATACAGCTGTGTACCCTCTCTTGGAATGAAGGCCCGTAGTCGTCATGTGCTGAACTCGCCCGTGAGTGGTGTACCTATGAGAGTTTCTATCCTGTATGAATTCCTCAGCCATGATGTTACTTGGTGAGGGCATGACCACTTAGGTAGGATCTTCCACTCTGTTTTGAAGGTGTAGTCCATGTTGCTCCTGTATATTTGTATGAGCTGGCCTGTCGTGAAGATGACCTCTTCAGGTTGCCGTTTTAGCACTCGGCGGTCAAAGGCTGTTTTTTGTTTTATTGCATGGCGCACAGCCTCGTCATAGCCATCTAGGCGTTGTTGTGCTACATACGCCATGTGTGTTGCGGCATCAACTGTGACGGGCTCTGTCATGCTGTACATTAGTTCTGTGCGTTTTGTATCAATAACCAAACCTAGTAGTAGTTCTTTGGGGGTGAACTTCAGTGCAGGTAACAAACGGTTGTTGAGTGCACGGATTGCGTCGTCTAGATGGTCCGGCCACATTTTGGGTAACTTCTGCCAGTCGTCCTCTGTTGTGCTGTCTTCCCCGAGACTGGGTGCACATAGGCGTTTGAGCACGTGTAGCAGTAGTTTGTTTGTACCCTCTACTAGTCCATTAATCCAGGGTGAGTATGCTGCTACTACGTGATGCGTGCATGACCACTTAGCACAGTACTCTTTGACCACTTCATTATTGAAATGTCGTCCTCCATCTGTCATGAAGGTTTCCACTGTTGTAAAGTTGTTGAAGATGCCGTTTAGGCTGTCGACTGTTGTCTTTGCCGTGCCTGCAGTCTTAAATTTAGTTACCCATACATGTTGCGAAAAGGTATCTAAGAAAAGACCCAGCGTGTGGTAACCCCCTTTGCCTGTTGGCATTGACAGGTAGTCGCCTACCAGTAGCTCGAATGGATGCTGTCTGGTGATTGGCTCGAGTAGCATGTTTAATTTCGGTGCTCCAAAAATTCTTGCATCTTGCACATGCGTGGATCGCTTTCATTATTGAGATGTCTAGTTTTGGGGAGTTATAGCGGTCCATTAGTGCTATTTTCAAAGTGTCACGACCCCAATGGCCACCTGTTTCATGCAGGTGTTTTGCCTGTTCTTCAGCCTCCTCCCTGGGATCCACTTTATGACGTGGCCTAATGCTGGTACCGCCATATAACCTCCATAGTTTACCTTGATGTATTATATACTGCTTCGCTTGATGTCTGGCTCTGCTACGGTCTCGTATAGGCATGCCTGTGTCCATATTGAGTATTGCGTCGATAACTTCTAGGAAGAGTGGTTCCGTTTTGAAGCGTTTTCGTAGCTGTTGATCATCATCTGTTAGTTTCTCTATGGTGAACATGTTGTTGACCAAGCCTGATGCTGCCTCTGGGTCTGGGTTGACTGACCAGGCACTCCCATCCTCATCATTTCATTCTGTGTTGTCCCATTGGCGGCTCAGTCCGTCAGCAACAACATTGAGCTGTCCTGGTACGTGGCGCACTGCCATGATGTTGTGTGCAATTATTCCATCTCGCCATTGTGCATGGGCTGCTGATATACAGTCGTTCGATAGTACATCTTTGAGGGCTTGGCAGTCAGTTTCAATCTCGATGGGAAACCCCCATATTATATCTGAGAAGTGGTCTAATCCAAATTTCAGTGCTGCAAATTCGAGTAAGAATGGCTTATAATTTCGCTCAGCTGTGGATGTCCGCTTCAATGCAAATGCTATTGGTACCATCTTTGTGACCATTTTGCCATTTGGTGATCGTAGCTCTGTCCGTTGCGTGAGTACCGCACCAAAACCTTCTTGACATCTGTCTGTGGTTACTATGAAGGGTGTTCCATCGTACCGTGGTGCATGTAGAGTTGGTTGGCTTGTTAGTGCCACCTTGAGGTCCAAGAAGGCCTTCGTGTACTTGTGTTCCCATCTACCTGCTAGTTTGTAGTTAGTTAGTGCTCTTCGGTATGTGGATTTCGAGACAGGCTTTGGTATGTCAACCTGTTTGAGCATGTCATGGAGCGGCCCTTCAATCTTGGAATAGCCTTTGATTAAGTCTCAGAAATGTCCAGTCAAGCCTAAAAACGACATTAAATTGAGTGCATGATCAGGTTGTCTCCAATCCACTATTGCGGACAGTTTTGCCAGGTCTGGTTGTACACCCTGTGGACCCACCGTTGCACCTGCAAATGTAGTTTCTGTCATGTAAAGGCAACATTTTGTGGGAGACAGTGATAGTTTATGTTGCCTGCAGCGCTGGAAGATTCTCCGTAGTTTCGCCATCATTCCTGAAAACGTATTGTCTCCACAGCCACCGTCGTCGACGAACAGTTCCATAGTGTTGTCGGATAGCATGTCCTGCAAGCAGTTAGTAACAACAGCTGAGAAGACTGTTGGTGCGCCTGTCCAGCCCATTGCCATTCTCTTATACCATATGTAACCTCTTCCATCGACGAAAAACATGAAGTACGGTCTCCACTTTTCTGGGATTTCCACTGCATAGAAACCAGAGGCAAAGTCAAATACCGAGACATACTTGTGGCCACTTAAGCGTTGCTGCTTAGCTCAGATGTCTCCCTGGAACATAGGTGGTATTTGTGTGCTCTTGTTCAGCTCTGCAAAGTTTTGCGTTACCCGCCATTTTGGTGCTTTGTCTATTGGTTTTTTCTTGCTGTGTTCCCACATGACGTCTTGGTTATCGACTTGGAATGGTTGAGGGATGTTGGCCACGAGACATTGTCGATTTAGTTCGTGCTGTAGGTCGTTCAGTGTCATACCTCCATTGGCGTCATGTACCTTTTGTGTTAGTACTGTTGGCGCTACATGTTTGATGCACAGTATTTCTGTGATCTCTACTAAGTCAGCATCCAACATTTGGTCCACCCACTTATGCATAAATTGCCGTTGAGGTGGGTTCATGGGCCGTTGATGTACCGTCGTCCGGAAGGTTGCATCCTCAGGTATATCTAGGTCTATGTGTGCTCCTGGTATTGGTAAGACCTTGCTCAGTGCACATGCAAAGACGTCTGCATATTCAGTTAGTAGTTTGGTTACCTCACCCCTTTTGTCCAGTGTTAGGTCTGTGCCGACTTTGACATTTTGTATGATGTATTTGACTCTTTGCGGTGCAAATGGATCCGTTTTCCTGGTGAAAATACTATCAGTGCTCTTCGGTCCAGCTTTTTCCACACTCACCTTTATTTCTGGTGCATTTGCCCTACTTGCGGTTTGTGGCAGCCTGGCCGCTGAGTTTTCTGTGTGCTCGGCACTGTGGATCATGTTCATGGCTTGTGCTTTGTCACTTTCCATCGGATGATTGCAGAGGATCGTTGTGGTTTTGTTGTCCGTGATCATTACTTCATCTGTCTCGTAATCATGCTTGGCTTTGAATGCACATAGTAATGGTTTTCCAAATAGGAAGGACCATCCTCTGTTGCTATCAAAGACTTTGAAGGTTCCGGTAGCTTCTACTCCCCCCACATGGATCGTTCCTGACCATGTTGCTTCTGATGGGACGAGCGCTCCATTTGCCATTTGCAATGCTCTGCTGGACGGGAGCCAGCTGCACAGGTTGCACTTTATTTTGTTGAATACTGAGGAGCACATAGCTCCCGACATCGCACCTTCATCGAAGAGTGCTTTTACTTGTACCATTGTGCTGTCTGGATTTTTGAATGCGACTGGATGGAGGAACGGGACAGTCTTGTCAGTTGTATTAGACAGATGATTGTGGTCATTGTATGCTGCAGAATAGAGATCAATAATGCGTGATTTATGGAGCGATACATGTGAGCTGTTGGATGTCATCATAGATACATTTAATGTCTGGGTTGTTGCGCTGTCCACTACAGCGACCCCGCCTCGTTTCCCTGGTCCTCTATGGCTACGAGTCTGATACTTTGTGCAGTATTCCTATTAAAGGGTCCAAGCGTCCTGTTACAGAGTGCCCTCCAGGCAATTTCACTGCGATCGAGCCGAGACATGTCTCCTTCTGTTGTCGGGCAGTTCCTGCTGTCATGTCCATGCGTGCCACAACGGAAGCACTCCCCTGAGCATATCATTGCCATTCCCGGCTTGAGTGGGTATGGCGTATGCTCTGAAATTTGTGTAACTGACCTGTGTTTGGCTGTCCATGCTGTAAGCTGGCTCTGGTACATCTTATGGCTGTCATTGTCTGGGAGCTGGTGGGGATATATCTCTAGTGCCTTTTGGACAGCGTTTTTCATCTCCTCCGAAGGTGGTATGTATGTGGTCATGTGTCTGGGTCCTTGTAGTAGTGCAAAGCACGTAGCTGCTGGATTTCCTGTTCGCGCAACAGGGCTGGTTACTGCTCATGACACCGCTACTTGTCCGATAGTCAAGCGCTGTAGCTGCGCTGTAAGATCCGCATTTGCCCTGTTTGCTGCCTCCACTTTGAGCAACATCTTCCTCTCTTTTTCCTCTTCTTTTCCTCCCTATCCTCCCTATCCTCCGTCAATTTCACCATGTCCACATCCATCACTGCCATGGTGAATGCTACCCAGTTGGGGTATTCGTTGTCCAGCTGTTTTCTGATTGGCTTCGGGAGGTTCTTTCTGACCTGGTAGATTAGCATTGGCCCGGCTCTGATTCCTGCTAGAGTGGCTAGTTCCAGCATATCCTCTGCCCACTTCACATGTGACCATTTCTGCTGCCACCCTACCATCTTAATTACTCCTATGTCCTCATCCGCGATTTTGTGTCCAAGTAGTTCTGTTTGGTACTCTCCCAATGTTTGTTTCACACTTCTGCCCGCAGGCCACCTCACATTGAATGCTATTACAAGGTCTTGCCATGACGCAGGGTTGTTGGCTACTAGGTCATCATACCATTGCTTGGCCAGCGAGTTTGTCCCGAGGAAGTTGGACAACGACTCTATCTTCTGCGCGTCCATAGCCTGTGGGTTCAGGAACATCATGCTTTGGTTATATGCCTTCATGAAGTCGCTGGCATTCTCAGTCGCCACTCGGTCTCCATAGAACAGTGGGACTGTTTCCGCCATTACTCGTAGGTGCAGTGGGGGTGCTGGGTTTACTGGGGGAGGTGGTACCAGTGCTGGCTGTGCTGCGGGTGCCAGTAGTGCGGGTGCTGCTGGTGCCTGTAGTACAGGCTGTGCTGCGGGTGCTGGTGGTATGGGCTGTGCTGCAGGTGCCGGTAACACATGCTGTGCTCTGGGTGCCAGTGATACGGGCTGTGTTGCGAGCGTGTGCGCCCGCTGTCTCCATACAGTTGTTTCTACTGCTGACGCTGGTGGTGTTAAGGGTGATAGGTCACCAAACGTCTTGTAGAAGTCGTTGTAGTCAGGACTGTTCAGGGAGGCTGGCCTGGACTCCAGGGGAATTCCATGTATGAAGCTTGTTCTGGTGGTGAAGCTGGGGCTTGCTCCGGCAACTGCGGTTCCAACGGGAACAAGTACTCGCTCCCAGTGAGTGGTGAAGGGGCGTTTGGCAGTGTTGGCGACTGTGAGGGCAGAAAGCAACCTTGTGAGTTGCATTGGAGGTTTCTGCGAGACAGGTTGACGGTGATGTAGCGGTAGTTTAAAATGGTGGGTTTGGACTCAGCTTCAATCCTGTTTTTATATTCTTTGGTGTGTGTACACCGTGCGGTTGCCTCATGCTTGTACGGTTGCTTCTGTGCGGTGATGCAGTGGAGTGTGGCAGTTGGTGCAGTAGGTCTGTCTAATCGATGTGCAAGCTCAGGTCGAGCCCACTCTCATCACCACAATGGAGCAGGAGAATCACGTCCATAGTGGTAGTGTTGTGCTCTAATGTACATCCGTGTCTGTCTCCTACCGCTGCTGACTCAGTGTCACCTGACCTGCTCGCCTGCTCCTCCCCTGGCCCCTCCTACTACACCATTTATCCTAATATGCTCTAAGACAATCATTTAAATATGCTCAAGGTTTCCAGTTTTAAGTTGAAATCACCTTGTTCTAAACTAGAACAGCGCCGTCGCAGACGGCAAACACCTTGTCTAACACATATGACCCACACCACAGTCACATTATCATTCTACCATCTACCAATTAGCCATTATGCACAAGCATGATATAGTAGTCATAGTAAGAATTGATGTATCTCTGTTAGCTCATCAATCCTGATTGAACTGGAGATAGAATGAATATGAAGGGTTGGTATTTGACAACAAATGCAGCATATTCAACACTATACCGGACACTGAAATACACAAGATCACGGACGTTCAAAAAATGTTGACACATTTCGGCTGGGAGTGACCTTGTTAGACAAGGTGACAAGGTCACTGGAACTGGAAATGCATCACGCTTTTTTGAAACACTGCTAAATCACTCTCTGGTTGAAATCTTCGAGTGGCTTTGAAACTGGGACAAATCTATTGTGTAGCTACTTTACAGTAACCCCTTTTTTTGGGAACCAAGACAGGTCAACTGAAGTTGTGGTAAAGAGACGATCCACCCATGATCAGACATTTGCGAAGCTTTGAAGTAGTCACTGAGTCGCTGACAAATGACCTCCCTTTCCCACGCATGCTGTCACCTTAGGCACCAGTTTAAGGATGTTCCCATGGTCTTTCAGATGGGGTTTCTTTGTAGGGCGAAACCCATCTAAGAGATACCCACCCTCAGTGCTACTCCCACTCAAATCCCGAAATAGACAGAGTGGTTCCCAGCCCTTTCTGGTGAGCCTCCCATGAGCCTCCCAGCATTCTCCGCTTAATCCCCACTCAATTTGTTTTTATTTCTGCACTTCCTGTAGGATTACATAATCACAAAAAGTATTGCTACTCCCAAAACACGACCGCATTTGGTCAATACCAGAACTGCAATATTCCCACCCTCCTTGTGAGCCTCCTCTGCCTTTCTGTGCCCCATCCCTGGTCCCCATGTACTGTACATAGTATCAGATATGCTATATAAGTATATAGGTCCATAAATGGAGCCTCAAATGAGTGTGCCAGAGGCTCTGGATGGTTGGAGAAATAGTTAGGGGTAAAAGTAAAAAAGGCTTCGCATTTTTGATACATTGGACATATACACTTCTGAATTACATCCCCTTCAAGGGGCCATATGTACCTACAACATATACCAAGCACATTTGATGGGGTGGAGCCTCTGAAGTGCTGTGTCACATTCTCCTCCTCCTGGTATAACACCCTGGGAGGCTCTTACTGCAAGTGTTGGTACTTTTGGGATGGTTTGTAACTGTATTAGTTTACTATTACCACTTGTCTATCACATAAACTGGGATACAGAGTGCTCTAAAGGTGAGCAGGAGGGCAAACACTACTTTTATGAAAATAGGGGCTTTATCAGTCCCCAGTGCAACCATCCATATTCTGACTATCTAGGAGGCTCTGTAATACTATATAGTAGTTGCCATACCATCACCAAGTTAATAGCTTGATGTGGAAGCGCAGGAGAAGTGAAATGATATGATGGAGGGCATGGGAAAATGTCCGAAAAAATGCGGAGACTTTGAAAACATATCAAAAATGTGACATAACACACCACACACAGCATTTGGTACTCTACTGGTGGTGGTACTGAGGATCTGACCTATGATAGGATCTTACCATACAGGATATAGCATTAGTTAGCCTGACAGAACCTCTGGACTCCAAACTTAGTGTACAGATTGTGCAATCTGCAGCACTGAAATGCAGGCATTGCACAAGGTGTCCCCTTGTGCCAAATTTTCGCTTTCTGAAGAGTTTATGGTTTATACAAATACTGTGACACATGAAAAGAGTTTGTAATGACACTAGAAAGTCAGTAGCACAATCTATAGACCACCAAATGCTGTGTGTGGTGTGCTATGTCACATTTTTGATATGTTTTCAAAGTCTCCACATTTTTTCGGACATTTTCCCACGCCCTCCATCATATCATTTTACTTCTCCTGCGCTTCCACATCAAGCTATTAACTTGGTGATGATATGGCAACTACTATATAGTATTACAGAGCCTCCTAGATAGTCAGAATATGGATGGTTGCAATGGGGACTGATAAAGCCCCTATTTTCATAAAAGTAGTGTTTGCCCTCCTGCTCACCTTTAGAGCACTCTGTATCCCAGTTTATGTGATAGACAAGTGGTAATAGTAAACTAATACAGTTACAAACCATCCCAAAAGTACCAACACTTGCAGTAAGAGCCTCCCAGGGTGTTATACCAGGAGGAGGAGAATGTGACACAGCACTTCAGAGGCTCCACCCCATCAAATGTGCTTGGTATATGTTGTAGGTACATATGGCCCCTTGAAGGGGATGTAATTCAGAAGTGTATATGTCCAATGTATCAAAAATGCGAAGCCTTTTTTACTTTTACCCCTAACTATTTCTCCAACCATCCAGAGCCTCTGGCACACTCATTTGAGGCTCCATTTATGGACCTATATACTTATATAGCATATCTGATACTATGTACAGTACATGGGGACCAGGGATGGGGCACAGAAAGGCAGAGGAGGCTCACAAGGAGGGTGGGAATATTGCAGTTCTGGTATTGACCAAATGCATGTTGAAGCAATACCTATATACGTAGAGGAACTGCTACTCCAACTCACCTGTTAGGTGGAGTGCACAACCAGAGATGGTAGCGGTAGCTGGTTAAGAGCTGTTATATTATATAAGCGGTGAACGCTGTTTATATACAACAAATAGTGTGACACGTGACTGTGACACGTGACGTGTGACATGTAACATCTACTCTAAAGAGGACTATTACTAAGTCTACACTAATATGGGTCGCAGTCTTGTGCGCACTTCATCGACGGTTTATGCCGGGTGCACGTGTGACTTCAACACTCCCCCTCGCTGTGCTGCACGTAGAGCACTTCAGCGAATAAGGCGCTAGATGCTGCCAGAGGGAAACTGTAAGCCTAGTTGAGCTCTGAACTTCACGAATTTCTTGCGGGGTAAGTTCTTGGTGAGCAGATCAACGGGATTCTCAGCACCATCAATAAAAAATAGTTCCACGTTACCTTTCGCGACTGACTCGCGGATTCCGTGGTAGCGGATGTCGATGTGCTTGGAGCGAGGCTCCGTTACAGGGTTGGATGCCATGAATATGGACCCCTGATTATCACCGCAAATCGGGATAGCTTTCAGCTTATAGCCGAGCTCACCGAGTAGACTCTGAATCCAGGTGACTTGGCGAGTGCAATCGCTCAGAGCCATGTATTCAGCTTCAGTGGACGAGTATGCAATAGTCTTCTGTGCACGAGAAGTCCAACTGATCAAGCCATCTGCAAGCTTCAGGTAGAAACCTGTCTGCGAGAGGCAAGAGATAGGGTCTGATCCCCAATCTGAGTCCGTGCATGCAATCAGGCCAGCACCGGATCCACCATTGTACACTAGGGAGTAGTTAGGTGTACCAATTAAGTATTGACAGATATAAAGCACTTTGGACAGGTGGTCCTGAGATGGGTTCGCGGCATGGCGCGAGAGATGGGTGACTGCAAAAGCAATGTCGGGCCTAGTGCCTAACATAAGGTACAGGAGGGACCCAATAACCGTCTGGAAACGGGAGCGGAGTTCCACATCAACAGGCTCTGTATTCTTGGCGGCATAGTAGCCAGCCGGCAGTGGGGTGCTTGTGGACTTTGCATTAAGCATGCTGCAGCATTCGATGACCTTTTGGAGGTATGCGCATTGGTCCAAGTGGATAGCGCAACCTTTGCGAGTGATTCGCATTTGGAGGAACTCCTTAGGTTCTCCAAGGTCTCTGCACTCCCATTTGCGCATGAACTGTGCTTTAATGGCATCAACAACAGCCTTGTTAGGGCCGCAGAATAAAGCGTCGTCAACGTAGATAATACCAATGACGATGTTGGTGCCTTTCTTCTTGTAGAAGAAGATGCCTGCTTCAGACTTAAGGCGCTCAAACCCAAGCTCTTTGAGAGACTCATCGAGTGTGCGCCACCAAGCTAGGCCGGCCTGTTTGAGGCCATAGAGGGCACGCCAGAGGCGGAGCACTTTGCGCTCTTGCCCAGGAACTGCAAACCCTTCGGGTTGTTCCATGTAGATCTCTTCATCGAGCTTGCCATACAAGTAGGCGCTCTGAACGTCGAGTCCAGTAATGTACCAGTTTTCAAGTGCGGCAAGTGCAAGCATGAGGCGCACTGTTTCAAAGCGCACGACTGGTGAGAAGACCTGGTCGAAATCTAATCCCTCGACCTGGGAGAAGCCTTTCGCTACTAAGCGGGCTTTCTTGCAGCCATCCGACTTTACGTCGAAGACCCATCAATTCTTAATGACCTTCCGGTCTCGGGGACGGTCAACTAGCTCAAAGACCTTGTGCTTTCGCAGCACGTCGAGCTCTTCTTGGCAAGCAAGTCGCCAGAGTTTCTGCTCAGCTTGGGGTAAGCGAGTGATGTCCTTGTAGGACCAGTTGTGGATGCTCTCATATTGAGGCTCGCGGGTTTCAAGGGCTTTGCCCATCAGGTATCGGACTAGGTTTGCTCCCCCTTCCTCGCACATCTTTTGCACATCTTCCTCACTGGGCGTTGCAGAGGTGTCGGGGAAACCACCAGGGATATGGTCTGGTGTGTCCGGTTGTGGGGGCCTAGGGGCCTCACCCACTGTTTCTCGCCATCGAGAGGCACTTTCGATATCCCGGAGTTGCTCAACGGGATGTCGCCGCTCACCATACACGTTACTGGGGCGCAATGGTGCTCTACGTTCACGTTGGGGGCAGGCAGGGATATTCACTGCAGGGGAGTCGCGGTGCATTTTGGTGGCGTTCAGCTCGGCCAGGGCGCTGTGGTGCCGGAGGTGGCGGATTTCTCGCCGGTGAAGGCGTTCTCGGTGCTGGTGGAGGCACTGGAGATGGCGTACGGGGAGGATTTATTTGATTAGGCTCTTCCTCAGGAGCCTCAGGGTCCTTGCGCTTTGGATCGTCATCCTGCGCTTGGGGATGTGGGTAGCCATGGTCGTGTTCCACATCGTCATCACTGTCGGTATCATCAGGGGGATTCCCTGGTCGATCGGTGGTAGGTTTCGGATTTGCCCTTCCGAAAGGGTTCTCGAGAGGTTCGCGCCTGTTTTTGGGGCAGCGAGGGAAGTGACGCTTGTCAAAAACGGCGTGGGCAGTGGTAAACACTGCATTGGTGGAGCGCATAAACAAGAAGTTGCGCTCATTGCCAGGGGCAACACCGACATAGGTCATAAGCTCCGACTTAAGAGCCATCTTATTTGCTCGAGCCATTGCTGGGAGGTATACAAATGCTCCACAGCCAAACACACGTAGGTGGTTGATGTTAGGCATCTCCCCCTTAATCATTTCATGGGGGGTGCACCATTGCAGGCGAGCTACCGGAGTACGGTTGTAAAGGTGAGTTGCGTGAGCGAATGCAAATTCCCACCAGGAGTCAGGGATGCAGGCTTGATGCTGCATAGACTCAGCTTTGTCCATGAGAGTGCGCCCTAAACGCTCGGCGTGGCCATTCTGCATGGGAGTTCTTGGAGCACTTTGATATATTTTAATTCCTTTCTCAAGGAGTGCTCAATCAAATAGATCAGATTTATACTCTCCACCGGCATCGGACATCCATCCAACGACGTGTGTATCATGTTGGACGCGCACCATTTCGAGGAAATCTTTGGCAGCCGTAATCGCTGCAGCTTTGGAGCGAAGAGGCATAGTCCAGGCGTGAGAAGTGTAGTCATCGTAGAAGGTAATAACATATTTAAACTTCCGGTACAACGTAACCGGGAAGGATTTGAGATCAGAGTGCACCAGCTCAAAGGGCTTGGAAGCACGTCTTTCATTCTCTGGGAAAGCTCGATTGGGCATCTTGCCAAGAGCACATCCAGGGCAAACACAATCCTCAGTAGGAAAGTGGATCTCCGGGAAGCGCTGCGTATGTTTTTGCGCACGTTGGAGTACTTCCTTCAAGGGGTGCCCAAATCTCCGGTGCATAATGTCGTAATCGACTTTGCTCACGGAGGCGATGTAGTTAGATCTAATTATCGGGATAGATCTAATCCCGAAAATGACGTTGCGATCATCTTCTGGGTCTGGCCCAAACCATAGGCGTTCAGCTTTATGAATGAGGCTAATGCCTCGCTTATCGCCAGTGACTTTGTAATTACGCTGGAGCATTTCGCCCATAGAAATAAGGCGCGCAGTAGCGCCTGGCATATGGAGCACTTGGGTGAGTGTAATGACTTTCTCATCCCCAGAGTTGTGGTCTAGGCACTGGAGTAATACCGTGCCAATGCCAGCAATTAGTGCTACACCATTTGCGGTTTTGGCGTAGTGCGCTCGCTTTAGCGCATTGTAGGAGGCAAAATCACCTATGTCACCGGTAAAGTGGCGTGATGCACCAGAGTCTAGTAGCCAGAAGGCACCAGAAAGTTCACTATCGTCAACCATTTTTCCCTTACAGCCAGCACAGCGTGCATCACTCGTTTCATGAGAACACAAACAAATATATGCATTTCTCGAGATACGACATGACATATTGTAGTGACTACTCGCTATATACAGTGACGGCGTATAGCGCACATGTAAAGGGAGCGTGTCAGTGTCGATCAGCACGCATGCAGAAGGTACTTGCCTGAAGAGGCTGGCCTCCGCGCCCATCGCCATTGACGTCGCGTTGTAGCGGTCGAGGACCATCGCATCGATCTCATCGAACTCGTCATCAGCGAACGGCTCGTGAGCGAAGGGCTCTTCATCCCCAAGGGAGATGGCATCCTCCTCATACATTGTGATGCGCTCCTCGAGACGAGGGTGCTTCAGCGAGGAGGGACCGGCCTCGGGCTGGTCCAGGTTCGCACTCGCCATCGACACAACTTGGTCGAGAGTGCGGATAGTCTGGCAGGAGGGCTCTACCCCCAGACGGTGTGCCAAATCGAAGGCCCGAATAGTATTATCGAAAGCGGGGGGGCCATAGTGGGCAGCACCGGGGGTGTGAGCCAGGGCGCGAGGGTCGACGGTGGGCTCTGGTCCATCGTAGTGGACGTACGTAGCGAAAGCGGCTTGTTGGGCGTTCTCGCGGCGAGCGCGAGCCTTCTTGCCGCCACGGCGTGTGCGGCCTCCCTGTCCTTGGGCAGGAGCGTTTCTGCTCGTACCGCCGTTGGACCCGCCTTGCTGCTGCTGCTGCCTCTGGGGCTGCTGCTGCTGCTGGGCGAACTTGGGGTCAGCCGGCTTGCGCTTCACAGCGCTAAGCTTGTTGGCCTGGGGGCCCTTACCACCGGCGCACGAAGAGGCGCCTTTCTGTTCGAAAGAGAGTGTGGCGGCTTTGACTATCCCATCGGGCTTCAGATTTTTGATCTCGTCTGGCGACGTTTGGCTGAGTATCTGAGCTACGACCTCCATAGTGGGAGGGAGCTTGCATAGAATGATCATGGCCTGCACGGGGGCAGGGAATTCGAAGCCAGCGTCTTTGAGGTATGCAAAGTGGCTAAGCACTTTGGTGATGGCAGGAGCGGGATGAGAGCCAGCAGGAATGGTAGTCACCAGGAGCTTGCTAAGCTCGGCGTAGGCGGAGCCGATACTGGGGGCGCCGAAGTTCTTCTTGAGGTGGTCCCAGACATCTTTAACATTGTCGAGGTTGGAGACAGCGACCTGGATAGAGGGGGCGAGGCGCAAGGTGATATTACCGAGCGCTCTCTCGGTGTTGTCGTCCCATTCCTTACGGTCATCGTGACCGGCAACGGGTTGCGTCGTCGAGTAAACGTACCATTGGCCTTGTGCCCGAAGGTAGGCCTGCATGGAGGTGTGCCACTGCTGCCAGTTGGAGCCAGTGAACACGGAAACCATCTTGTCAAGAGCGCTGGACATGGTGATATTCTGTTGGGAGTCAACGGAGTCAGCAAGTGAATGCGACAACGGACAATCAAGAAAAGAAGAAACACCTGAGTGCTAGTGAAAGCACTTCTGTCAACAGCTAACTCATGACTAGGGTATGCCAGCGCAAGTCATCGACGAACTTCGCCTGTGGCAATACAGGTGCTCAACTAGGAGCTCACTGTCTGGCGCAAGTCGTCGACCGACTTCACCTTGTGGCTGTGCAGGGGCTCAGCTAGGAGCTCACTGTGGTCCACAGTGTCAAGCTAGTTAAAGCGACACTCAGGGAGCTGGAGCGCTGCCTGGTGCATTGCTGCACACAGTGCGCTCACAGGGCTCATAACCTGTTGAAGCAATACCTATATACATAGAGGAACTGCTACTCCAACTCACCTGTTAGGTGGAGTGCACAACCAGAGATGGTAGCAGTAGCTGGTTAAGAGCTGTTATATTATATAAGCGGTGAACACTGTTTATATACAACAAATAGTGTGATGCGTGACTGTGACACGTGACATGTGACATGTAACATCTACTCTAAAGAGGACTATTACTAAGTCTACATTCATCTTCCTGGTGCAAGTGTTTGCATGGATGGTGAGTAAAGAGTTTTTTATTGAATTCATGAAGGAGCCAGATGCTATCCCTACTGTGACTGATAATGCAACATATCAACATATGCATTGAATGGTGTCAATTGCCCTGAAGGAAGGGTTGCAAGATCCACAATACAGTGATTTATTGTTTGCACTTGAGAATGATAATCTGTGAACACATAGGCAGGAGTGATTTGAAGTTGTTGACACATTACAGTAAATTTTTGGTAGCCAGAGGTTGCCACACTGAACATTTTTGTAAGGGGGGTAATAGGCAGAATGCCACTTTCCAGACCCTCAAGGGTGTCTGCTTTGGTGTGTAGCATGTGCACGAGGATATAGACTGGAGGGTAATGGAGTTGTACAGTCTCCGTGGCTAAGCAGCCTTCAGCCACCCCAATAAACCTGTTTTGATGATACAGGTTCTTAGATGTTCAATGGACATTAGGGGGTATGGTGTGCAGCTCACAAGTGGCTTTCCAGGATGCCTGTATCCATGTTGTGAATAACCAATTGTGTGTGTATCTTTTGGCAAAAATGGGGTTGGTGAACTCATTGTACAACAGTGTTACATAAGCTGGAAATTCCTAGCATGAGTGGGAGCCTCGAAGAAGGTGGCAAATACGACAATTGGATGTAAGATTCGTCCAAGTAATATTATGGATGATTGATGCAGAACGACGACATTAAGATGGATGAAGCGGTGTATCATATATGTAGTGGTGTATTTGTGTGGTGTTTGTTGTAATACGAGGGAACAAGGTGTGTGCCGTCTTAGACGGCCCTCTAGTCCATAAATTAGGTCTTTTTCAAACCAATTATGTAATAAATAGTTATTTGCTACTACTCGCTCTCTTGCAGCACCCGAACTATCACCCGCCAGTTGTGCTCGAGACAAATGCCCATTTCTACGTTTGAAAACCTCCTCTCGTCTATAAAGCAGTCCCCAGATGGGTGGTCTCCAGATCGTGAAAAGGTAGACGAAATATCAACTATCAGTTAAATTGCAGTCCCGCAGGGTCACCTTCATATGAACAGGTTCTGCTGGACCCTTTCACTTATGTTGCTTCAAATCCAGGGAAAGATATCCGCGGAACGCTGATTGTCGCATTCGATCTGTGGCTAAACGTTCCCAAGACAAAGCTGAATGTGATCGCTCAGGTGGTAGACACGGTGCACAACGCGTCTCTCATGTTCGACCAACTTTAGTCCCAGGGCTAAATCATTGCAGTCTGATAATTAACTCGTCTACGCAGGCTCGACGACATAGAAGATGATTCTGAGTTACGAAGGGGGAAACCAGCCACTCACAAGGTGTATGGTATCCCTCAGACGATAAATTCTGCCACCTACGCTCTTTGGGTTGCTTACCAGCGATTGTCATCGATCCGGCCATCCGCTACGGGTGGAGTCGGGGGAAAGCACAGTCCCCTGTGCGATGACGCATTAGACCAGATCTTTACAGGTATACCATAGGAGATCCTCCCTTAACAAGTCCTTTTATATCTGTTTTCAGAGGAACTCTTGCGTCTGCACCGTGGTCAAGGGCTAGATATGCACTGGCGCGATTCCTTTACTTGTCCAACTGAGGATGAATATATCGAGATGGCACGCGGTAGTGAGCAGAATGAAATTGTTTTTATGATGCTACTAACTAGCTGCGTCCAGAGGCAAGCAGTGTATTACGCCTTTCAGTCAGACTCATGATGGCGTTCTCAACAAATACCAACATGTAAGCCCACCGACGCACCCAAGTTCATGTTGTCCCAATTCAATAACGAAGGGACCTGGTTTACTTGAGCGATCTTATCGGAGTTTTTGGTCAAATTCGAGACGACTACATGAACTTGCAAAGCAAAGAGGTCAATGATGTCTCTGGCACGGTATCAAAGCTCTGAAACGATCCAATGATCGTAGTACACAGATACCAAAGGCCTTGCAGACGATATTTCGGAAGGGAAATTCTCATTCCCTATCATCCACGGTATTCAAGAGAACCCCGACAGTACGGTGATAATGGGTATGTACATCAGTTACTAATAAGACAATGACTGGCATTAAACAAACTCCAGACATCCTCAAGCAGACGCCAAAGACGCCAAGCTTAAAACGTCAAGCAATTGCGTATCTCAAGGACGTCACACACTCCTTCGACTACACACTTCGCGTGATGCAGTTGTTGGAGGTGCAAATTCGCGATGAGATACTTAAGTTGGGAGGAAACCCAGTGCTAGAGGCATTGATAGATAAACTGCACCAATGATAACGCATAGGTCGTTCGATAGATGCCTTGTTATTCATCACAGGTGGAAAAATGGGCTTGCCACTCTGAAATAAACAGACGAAACTCGGTTTTGACGCGAATTTATTACAGTTTTGCGAGCCACTCACAGTTGGAAGACTCTGAGACGTCATCGTCACCAAAAAAATCGTCCCCAGAAGCATCTTCGATCTGTTGTTGTTTCGAAGGACCCTTTCCACGGTCTGTCATATCTATACCTTTTCGTGGCAATCCTGACCTTCTCTCCCACTTTGGTTTCTCGAGATCATGCTCTGGCTCCAAGCTGAGCTCTCCGCGCCGCATTTTCGACCGTGTCAATTCTCGTATTTTCGAACGTTCATCATCGTCATCCGTGGTTTTGATTGGTGCAGATAGCACATTTGAGTTCCGCACTTCAGGGGGGAAAAGTGAGATATATTTCCTTGTCTTGGGATAGTGCTATGCAAGTGGTCAGCATCAAAACTATTAAAACAGATCGCTTCGACTATACCAGAATATAGTTCAGGTCTACTCTAAGATCAAATAAGGTTGACTCTAGCTCCTTAGTATTTTCTGCGGCTTTTATGTTACGTTTCGTCTGGTTAATTTTCCGAACCACCTTTTGTCGTTCTTGGTAGAACTTACGTGAACGAGTAGTGCAGAAGAGCCAGATAGGAATACACACCAAAAAACTTGACCTTGTGATATTTGACCGCCATCGCACGTTCTTGGCGTGCATTTTGAGCCTTGACGAGATCGGCTTCGAGTGCCTTTATTTTCCGCTCGGTTTCAACCCGAACATTTGCAGCTAGATTCTCTTTGGCAAGAAGCCTTCTGGCCTGTCTCAACGATGACTTGATTTTCTGTACCCCTGGAGCAGTATCCTCTGAAGGTGCATATCTTGCTTTGTCAGGATATGGATGATGTCTGTCCTTCTGGCGGGATTTCCTTGAGGTTTGTTTGGCTTTGCCGGGTTCCATTGGAGTCTGTTCCTCTGGGGATTTGGGAGAGGTGCATAGTAAGCCTGGCTGCAACACTGAGACTAGGGTTAGTGCTTAGCTCGATGGGGTTAGGATTCCTTGCGTTTGGCACCGAGCCTAGGGTTAGGGTCCGATTTGACTCTCACTCAAAATGTATCCTTGATCGATGATCATCATAACTCCTCGTCATGCGGAATCTAGCACAGATTGCGGTACAAGTAGTCTCATTAGACGCGGACGCCGTAGGACAATTCTCGAGCGTACCACCCGAAGGTCCTGCAGCGACCCTCTCCGCGACTGCATTCGATATTGATCGGGATATCACGTTCGCTGCCACCGAATGTAGTGGTGAAATTCTCGTTTGGAAGACTTCGACAAATCATCTTTTTTCTCTTGAGGAGCCGTCGTTCAGCTTTTGTGGATCATATGTTACACCGGAGCCTCGTATTGCAAGTCTCAGGGTCCTCGCTGAAACTAGTCGATTAGCGTTGATAACGCACGCAGGAGATATTGTTGTCTGGGAGCTTGACGATTCTGGGGAATTCAATGTGGACGATCTTCTGTCTCTCACCATCCAGCACTAACCACCTCACCAATCACAGAACGACCCTGATGTTCAAGGAACGGTGGACACAGGAATCCTTGCTGCATGTTGGAGTCCAGACGATACCCTCCTGACACTAACTACGAGTACGTTAACCAGCGGTTTACAAAATATGAATATTGACAATATGGTACATTTAGATGAAAATGTGATTTTGATGACCTCAACGTTCGATGTTCTATCAGAGGTGCCTTTGGAAACGAGCGAATTTGGCGAGGGTTCGTACTAGTGCCCATTCACGTCTTGACTTTTCATGATTTCTGCGCAGATGCCCCTATCGACGTTGGGTGGGGTGCCAAAGAAACTCAGTTCCATGGTTCTATCGGCCGTTCACACCTCAACGCCGAGGTACATACGAATGACGAAGAAAATAGCGTCAGTGATGATGGGTTGCCCCGTATCACTTGGCGTGGCGACGGTGCCTACTTTGCCGTTTCCACGTGCTCTTCTCAGCCTCAGTCACACCGAGTTATTCGAGTGTATTCACACGAGGGGCGCCTTCAGTCTACGTCTGAACCGGTATCTGGTCTGGAGGCCAGTGTGGCATGGAGACCAAATGGAGGGTTAATAGCTTCTTCACAAATGGAGGTCAGATTGGGTCTCCATGATACTCGCAAAAGTGGAAAATATGACGTTGTATTCTTCGAGCGGAATGGCCTCCGCCATGGCGAGTTCAGTTTGCGCCGCCCGCAAGTAAGAGACGATTCGTTTTGCAGAGTTAAAGATCTTTTGTGGTCTCCCGATTCAGCTATACTTGCAGTGTGGCTGAAGGACACAAAGGGCGATACAGTGCAATTATGGACAACAGGCAATTATCATTGGTACGTACTTTAATAAACTTTCCTCTGTCCCTGACAGCGAATGATGAGGTATGCAGGTATCTAAAGCAGGAGATATATCCCCCTGGTACTGATCACTTTACAACTGTTGCATGGCACCCAGAACAGGCCTTGCAGCTTGTTATGACGACCCCTTGTATGTATCTCCGTTACTGGGGGGAACCATTTCGCGAGGACTCACTATCTTCGAGCTCAGTTGATTTTCCAGACATATGTATGGGATACTTGCGCCGGTGCACATGATACAGGTTGTGTAGGTGTTGTTGACGGAGGTAACTTCTCGTGACATTATTTGGAAAGGAAACTTACAACACGTGGTAAATAGATCATGTCTTCCTCACTCCTTTCCGCACGCAGAATGTGCCTCCTCCAATGTCATCATATCAACTGCATGCATGTCCTCGTACCGATACTGACGCGTCCTTATCATCTACGCCTTCTTTGCGAAGCACCCCGATTCATATATCTCTCTCGCCCTTGAAAAATGTATTAGCAGCCGTGTGGAGAAATGGGTATGTTGCTGTTTGGTCTCTGCATACCCGCATTGGACCTGGGAATGGGAAGGTAATGGATCCTACACTGCTATGGTCGACAGAGTTGGAGGACCAAGGCAAATCATGGAAACAGATTTCTGTTTCTGTAACTGACGAGACAATCTTGCAAGTGGCTGTGCTCTGTTCTTTGGAGAAAGGCTTCGACCAGGCAATTATCCATGAAGTCCGACTTTCCACAACGGGCGAACTGTCTGTCGTCGGTGATGATAGCTGGGTGGCTAATTTTCGGGGGAAGAATGGTCGTCTTTTGTCAAGTTTAGAGCGGGCACCACCATTTTGGCAGTCTTCTGACGGACAAATATTCAACGGTTTGTATCTTACGCAACCTGTTGACGCCTGTTCCTAATGCCTTATTCTTTCAGTGGATTGTGTTCAAGATGCGCGCATACAACTCTGCAAATTCCCAGAATTTTGCTATTGGGCTATGAGTTTTACAGCCCAGTCACGGCATCTATTTGTCGCTCTTTCCAGTACGGGGAAGCTCTATTGCGCTGCCAAAGGCTCGAAACCAGCACTGCTGGTCAAGAATGCGAGTTCATTCACGGTTGCCTCGGGTTTTGTGGTGTTCACCACACATGCTCACGAAGTGCATTTCACTCCCGTTGTAACGATAGTAGACCATCTGGATGCCCAGACCTTGGCGGACGATGATGTGTCTATCATTGCTACAGACTCCTCGCAGAAACGTCGGATTGAACGTGGATCAAGAATTGTGACTGTGGTGCCGAGTATGATGAGCCTCATCCTACAAATGCCGAGAGGCAATCTTGAGACCATAAACCCAAGGCCTTTAGTGATGGAGGTTGTGAAAAGTGACCTCGATGCGTCAGTGCCCTTTGCATATGATTTGTTACTTGCTGAAAGGCTTGCAGGGGTCAATGGAAAAAGGCCTTTTCGGCCTGTCGCAAACACCGAATAGATCTGAGTATCATTGTGGAACACAACCAGGGAGTGTTCTTAGCTAGCGTCCCTGCATTCGTCGAGCAAGTCCAAGATGTTGATTCCATTAATTTATTTTTAACTAGTATCGGGTACGTTTCTCCTGGTCCTTGGGTTTCCACCTACTTGAACTGTCATTAGGCGAAGTCAGTTATCCTCGAAAACCGTCATTGATGTATGCGATGTCATTCGATGTGAACTTGAGACCAAGGATCTCAGCAAGTACGTTAACTCGATCCTGACTGCGTACGTGGTGAAGACACCGCCGGACTGTGAGGCTGGGCTTGCACTATTACTACGACTGCGAGGTATGTGTCATCCCTTATCATTATTTGAAACTCACACAAATTTCTTCAATTTGAAGAGCTCCACCCAGATTTGGTCGAAGATGCTGTCAAGTATATCATTTTTCTGGTGGATGCCGACCAACTGTTCGACACCGCACTGGGAATGTATGACTTCTCCTTGGTCCTTTTGGTTGCGCAACATGCGCAAAAGGTTTGGGCTTCGTTCTAAATCCCATGCAGTCTGCTTGACCTCTGTATACAGGACCCGAGGGAATATCTTCCCTTCCTTCGTGAACTGAGGGCGCTTCCAGTGTACTATCAACGCTTTAGAATCGACGATCACCTGCGAAGATACAGTAAAGCGCTTTCAAACCTCAACCTTGCTGGTCAGGAAAATACTGAAAAACTTGTGCATGGGGCTGATTGGTTTTAGGTGCCACCTACTTTCAAGAAGCGCTTGATTATATCGAGCGCCATCAACTTTACGGGCCGGGGCTCGAAATCTGGGAGGGTACGGAACGATATCCGGTAGGGTGCTCTTGGCTTATCTGAGGCGAATTCCCGTTGAATGGGGCTATGAAGGCCGTACTTGGCATATATGGTAACTGGCTCTTCGAGAGGCGTGAATACAGACAAGCAGCCCTGGGTAAGTGGGTAATGTGCTGGCCATATCCACCGCGTTCACATCGGTTGTAGTCTTCGTTGAGGCGTCCGATTTCCGCAAGGCAATGATAGCTCACGAAAGAGCTCTGGAATGGCAGGAGCTCTTCGAATTATGTGTAAAAGAAGCGCTTTCGGAGGACGAGGTCAAGGAGATTGCATATCGCATTGCTGGTTCGTCTCCCACCCGATCCTGAGCGAATGATTCTGACTTTTGCAATAGACGAATTATCATCGAAGAAGCGGTTCTCTGAAGCTGCAAGAGTACTCTTAGATTATGCATGTGACGACAATCAGGCCGTCATAGCACTTGTGCAAGGAAATGAATTCTCTGAGGCCCGGAGAATTGTAAGACTCCCCCGGAACTGTGGAAGACGTGCACTTACATACCTGTGTATAGATTTCCCTGCGCGCGATTCCACAGTTACTCGAAGATGTGGTCGTGCCTGGAACGCTGGAGATGAAGGCACAACTCAGCGAAGACCTTCTTGAGATGCGTGAACAATTGAGCAAGCAAGTTGCCCGCGTTAAGGAACTGCGCATTAAGAAAGCGCTGGAGCCCGGTGATTTTTCTTATCCATTCTCCGCTTCTGTGCCTCCTAATGACCATCCTTCTGTTGGAAGATGCCTTCTATGGTACTGAAGACACCAGCCTGCATAATGTCGATGTGATGACGGATGTTTCCATGGCACCGACTGCATTTACCAGGTATACGGTTGCCCCGTCAGCGGCATCGAAAGCGTCCAAGTAGGTGGCTCGCGCCATGTGGAAAGTAATAAAAACTGAACCTGTTTATATCTCTGCAGACGCAGCTCAAAGACGAAACGTAAAATGGAGCGCAAGGTCGGATCAGGTCGCAAAGGCACGGTGGACGAAGAAGAGTATCTCCTCAAATCGGTCACCAAACTTGTCTCTCGCTGGACTGCAACACAACGTAAGATTTCGGGGCCCTCAGGTTGCATCCGCCCTGACCATTTCTGCGATCTTCTAGGGGAAGGGAAAAAGCTATTGCCACACCTACTCCGGCTCTCCGAACAGCATCGGTCAGGGGGCCGTGCTCTTCAGCAAGATATGGAGTCCTTTGAGAAGGAGCTCACTGATGCCATCGACGAAATGTGGACGAGGCCGGCGACTTCTGACAATCAGACACAGGCAGACTCATGGGCCAGCCGCATGCTAGAAAAGGAAAAAGAAGGGAGGATTGATCCCTTGGACTGTGTGCCGAAACCGGACATCGAAACGAGTGATTGGGGGATCAAGTTGTTGCGCGCCCATGACTGAGACCAACAGAATGTACAGTGAATGCGGTCTCCAAGTACTTAAATTTAGGCACGAGACAAACAGCAATACAAAGGCTAAGTTTTGGGGTCCAAGATTATTGTACAGGGCAGTTAGTACAGAGAGCGGCGACCGACAGATGTGAGAATAGATGCGCAATGCGTAAGGTATGGTATGATCGGGTAATGGTGAATGAGTGTAGCCAGAGTGGTTGCATGGAAGGTATGGAGGACTCCTAGAAAGCGAATACGTATTTGGAGTATTCAAACCTCATTATCAGCGTCATAGATATCTGTGCAGGAAAAAATATTAGCATAACAGCATAGCGTCACATCCATCACCGCAACTCACCGATCGGCGATTTAAAACCTCGGATCTGCGAGAAATTACATTTAAAAAAAAAAAGGACCCGACGAAGTGGATAACGGCACTTACATATGGATGCAAACCAGGTGAATCCGAATGCGATCCCACAAGACCCTTGAGGCGCTCGTCAAAGAGGTACGGTGCAGATGACCTGTTTGCACCAGATGCTTCCGCGCGATGTGGGTCCCACACTCGCATGCGTACGTGACCGTCATACGAGTGTGGACGAGGAGGATTCGATGGGTCCTCAGGCTCGTAGTCCGGTGATGCGTCTTGATGGGAATCTACAGACGAGCTGGGTGTTGGATGTAGCGAATGCTTGGCAACGGCGCATTCGGGGTAGTGGACAGGTACCTGCCGGAACTCTGTGGAAGGTGATGCGGGTGTCTTTACAGCTGTAACGGCAGGGGATGTTATGGTATAACCCAGCTCCGTAATCAACGAACGAGGGAAAAAAACCTGTTGCAAGGCACGTCGGCCATGGCGAAGATTCATAAACTGACTATCACTCACAAGAAGGGTTATGCCAGATGATACGAAGCAGCTAACTCCTCCGAGAATTAAAAGAAAGTCTAGATTTCTTTTCAGCGATATAAAGCCGCGGTGCGTTTCATACCCGTACCTGACCAAAATCTTGGGGATAGCCGAGGATGTCAATGCCGCGCAGATAAGCACAATTCAACGATCCACTTACGCACTCAAGTTGACTGGATGTAAGCCTTGGATGCCGTCGATGCCCAGCGTGAGCAGCGGAATCGTGAAAAGGAAGCGAAAGATAACACGAGCACACTAATTCGGCGTTCAGTGCGTCGAGTCGACGATCATGTGAATGCCACTGACGTTTAGTTGGTAGGAATAAACGAGCCGGACGATGATATTTGGCGCAGCACCGTCATCCTTTACCCTGTGGATAAACGCAGGAAATCGTACGAGCACGAAGATAAAGCTAAGGGTCTCGATCGTAGAAGCTGATGATCCAACGCAAAGTATCCAAGCGAGACACTGCGATGGGATTATGAAGAATCATCTATGTTAGAGAAATGTACACTTACCGAGTCGAGATGTTTCCTCGTTACAAGGGCCGTCAGCGGCATCCCAAGTATGGCAACCATAGAGCCTGACGGCAGTGAGTAGATCCTTTGTGAGAAGGGGAGGGAAATGGTGGTACCATAGAGCCAAAGTTTAAATTCCCAACTGTCGAACCATATACGCGTTCGCGGACCTTGGTTTTGTAGGAAGAGCCAAAAAGTCAATTCTGTAAGGCGACGGTGAGATCCCTAGACCACCCATTGTGTGGTGAACTTGCCTTCCAAATGAGTGATTCTGAAAAGCGATTAGAACAAGAATGAACGCGACATAAGGTAAACCAGTCACCTACAGTTCGCATGCCCACGCCACGCTGAATAGGAAGAGTAACGGTAGTATCCATTTTCTGTGCGGGTGGGAGTACATCTCCAGAGGCCTCGAGGTCACTGGCGGGCAATGTCAGATAGGCTTGGGGAAATCCGCTATAACGACTCACAAGTGCCTCCTGGGAGGATGAGGTAGCCTGCAGTAATGTCAGACAGTAGGTACAAGGTATCAGATAAGACGGTAAGAGTCACCTTCTTTGAATTTGAATAGGGTGAACGCAGCACCGAACAGGACTAACAGCGTGAGAGTTGTTATGTATGTGTACTGGGGGGGATGGTTGCTCGTTCTCATATGGTCGTAGGCGGGGGAGGAATGGAACTGACGGTCATGACACGCTTGAATGCGCCTGGGCGCCTGCTGGCCTCGCTCCATCGCAGACACTTGAATCGATCGTAGTTCCAGAGGTGAAAGATGAGGAAGCAATAGAACTGCGGTGGTCAGGCTGCTTGATTTGGGACCGAGAGAGCGAGACACTCACCAGACAGGACAGCACGGACCACAGAAGGAACGCGGTGGGCGACCCACCAGCCATGGCTTTCGCAGAGGGAGAGGGGGAAAAGAAGGAGCGAAAGCGAGGGACTAAAAGCCAGACTGCGAGCGGAGAAATATATACTCAAGGAAAAAAAGTCTTCCCACTGGAACCAGCGGCGGTTTTACTCTCGGGAAGGTACACAGGTCCATGAACTCTTCTTTTTTACGGCAAGATGCGAACATCGTCGTCATCCCGGGCACTTTGTACTCCTCAGCACTTGGCCCTCGAGTGTTCGACTCTCCGTTTGCCAAGGGCCAGTTCGCTTTGCCGTCCGTTGGAATGCAGAACGACCCGATCGCACATTGAGCTTGCTAATGTACATACTCGATTCATTCTTCGAAGCAGTGGTAATAGTAATGGACTGCCTCATTCGCACGCTTCGTCGGGTCGCCCATGTTTTACAAAATTTCTGGAGAGTCGTCCGAAGGCGAAGTCGACTAACACGAGCAGCTTATGTTATTAGTCGACTTCGCCTTCGGATATCTGGGAGGCTCCCGGATCTTTGTGATCCGGCATCTCCACACTCCGCAAAATGCACTCGCCGAGGTCCGTCCCCAGGCCGAGTTTCCCGCTGTGTGGATGGTCGTCGATTCCTCCATTCTCTGCCCAACTGCTCAACGCCATGGTCATGCTTTGGCATCAGCCAAGGGTGGCGTTTTCTTAGACTGGTCATATTAATTCTCTGCCCTAGAACCTTTTGCCAAGGTTCTGTTCTCCGTCCACGCGGCCGCCTAACGTTCCAGCAAGATGCTAATCATGGTAACAGTAATGCGCGAACACCGGATCCCACCTATCCTTCAGTTATCCATTCCAGGCAGGAAGCCGTTGTTTGTGGTCTCCATCATTACTGATCACTACATAACATCATTCACGCCACTGCAGTATCAAGTAACCTTTCTCATCCCTATGCCCAGGGTCGTTTCGTAGCCAAACCTTGTCCCCCCCCCCCTTCGTTTTTGTGTTTTTATCGACCACCCGACGGTGGCGAAATATATTCTGCCTTATCACTTGGCTGTCTCCTCTCCATTTTTGTGGCCCTGGTCACAAATTAACTTAAACTAACCCTGTCCATATTTGCTCCACCATCACACCGACCCGACCTTTACTTATCACTTTTGGGTTCATCTGATTGTCATTTGGCGAATCGCGGAGCGATGGTTTCATATACAACGTCCCTTATCTGTTCAAAACAAAAGGACTGCCATTCCAATACCCTGCCCCTAAACTCCATCCGTAGCCTGTATCTATGTGGTGGTCAGCGCAGCTGTATCATTCTAGTGTGTACGGTTGCCATGAAACTGCTCGACGGGGCTTGTGAGGGACATTATAATGTTTCACCACGTGGAATATTATTTGCGCCTCGCAATCAATTAGTTGGATTAGATTCCAGGTCGATTGGTTGGAAGTCCATTACCGTAAGTTACATACTAGAGCATGTCACTTTGCTTGATCCAAGTATAGAAACATCAAACAACTTCGACGTTGCCCCGTTATGACTTAGCACACACTGGCAAAATATATAGTAGTTTTGAGGTGATCTCCGACGGTAGGTCGGGGCCGTCGGATATGATGGCTCAAGCGCTCAGGGTTAGACAGTGGCTTCCTGCAAGTTGGCATTCCGAGCTGTTTCACGAGTGCCAGCAGTGCGTGTTTCATTGAATCGCATCTCTGAACGGCGACGTATGCACTTAACCTCTGAGGTGAGTTCAATCTCGTGTACCACAATACTTGCTCATTTTTTGTCCTCGGCCCTCGGTGGATGAATCTGCTGCGGCAGAGCCGCATCGTTGATAGTATCAGCAAGGCTTTCACACGAATAGTCTCCTGTCAATGTTGTCAAATGTCAGGGGAAGCAACCTTTTGGGAGCTTCCTTTCACCATGCGAAGCGATGCACAACAATTATTCACCCCACACTGGGGGAGGTGTGGGACCCTACAAAAAACGAGTCCATTCCAAAAGTCATGAGATCCGTTAAACTTTCGTTAAGCCCTTTGGAATGGTGGTGCGTACCGTGTCGAATCCCCAGGTAATAATCACACAATTGCGCTCGTGTTAATACCAATTTTTTCATGCAGTTCTGCATTTCAAGTCCTCGGGTGAACTTATCTAACGTCGTCTTTCCGAGCACTTCAAGGCAGGCACGGAATTTCATTGTTGGGTGACATTCAATTGATCATGCGGGTTATTTTCTTGGTCTACAATTCCGGTTGTTCACTTTTTGATGCTCAGTGGAACATTCGGGCGGGTCCGATCGGACCGGATGCATTGACGTCATACCTAGGAGTGTGCGCTGCAAAGCTATGACGCAGATTTGCCGTCCTTACAGCCTACCAGGATGAGCACCCTCCGTTTCATTACTCGTTTGTCTACACGTTCGTCGCGGCTCGGTAACCCGACCACGTCGCCGCCTGTGCGCCGACTGGCAACTTCGACAAGCCCTCTTTCAGAGGCATCTCACGCCCAGACACTTCTCCAAGACAAAAAGCATGGTCTAGGCTTCATTCGCTCGAACCCGCGGACAGCCAAGCCCCGGAAACTGGGTGTGACAGAGATTCGAGGGCCGTATTACTCTGCTTACGGAAAGAGGCACCTGCAAGATCTCCTTGAAACAATGGGGTATCACATTGATGGCTTCAAGTTCGCAGGCGGTTCGTTTTCGCTGTTACCTGAACGTGCGCTGGCGGAGATGATCGAGCTAGCACATGAGTATGATGTTTATGTTTCGACGGCAAGTAGTATATACACCAAAGAGACAAAATCTGACCACTTAATAAAATGAATTGTATGCAGGGAGGCTTTATTGAGCATGTGTTAACCCACCCCGATGTGTTCACCGTGGTGGACAAGTACCTGAAAAAATGTAAGGATTTAGGGTACGTACATCGCACTGCCCTCTGACCTGTACCTTGAATGACGGTCATTTCTTCAGTTTCGACGTCGTAGAACTTTCATCCGGTTTCCTCTCGTTCCCACCAAACGACTGGCTGCGCCTTATCGAAAAGGTCCACAGCCACGGGTTGATCGCAAAACCAGAACTCGGGATCCAGTTCGGTGCAGGGGGTGACACCGCCGCCAAGGAACTCGAAGCCGCGGGGAAAAGTGATCCATTCAAGGTCGTGAGTCTCGGCAAGAAATTCCTCGACGTGGGAGTGGAGAGGCTCATGATCGAGAGCGAGGGGATCACGGAGAACGTCTATGAATGGCGCACGGATGTCATCCAAGCCATCCTCAAGGAACTCCCGATGGAACGGGTCATGTTCGAAGCTGCTGATCCCAAGGTCTTCAACTGGTATATTAGGGAATTTGGTATTGACGTGAATTTGTTTGTGGATCACAGCCAAATAGTGCAGCTGACGTGTCTGAGGAGTGGGATTTGGGGTATGGCCGATACGTTTGGAAAGGTGGTCAGTTATCGCCGGGAGGGGAATATGAAGTGACGTGGGGGAGGTGCCTTGCATACTTTGTCTCCCTACGTTCCGTTTCCGCTTGCAAAATTGTGTCTGTGAACTCGCAGGGTGCTCAAGTATGCGGCGAGCACGGGTCGACTGTAAGTTACGGCTGGCCAAGAGATTGGCGTGAGCTTCGGTCAAAAGGTTGTCGCAAGATTAGTACATAACGCTGTCACGGATTGAATAGACTGCGGAAAACTGGTCGACCTTTGATATAACCCTGAGTGGTAGCAATGTTCTCAGGAGCTCCCCGGATCTGGCAAAGCACCCATGGTTGTCACAGGGACGAACCTGCATGACGGGCAGAAGGGTTGACTGGTGTTAGTAACAAAGTACCAGACAAATGAATTTTGAAGTTTTCCTCTCACCCAACACATCCGGACAGCGCAACAATCAAGTGGCATCCATGACTACGCACACGGACGCGAATATTTCTATTTACAACTGCTACCGCCAGTCTGAGGCAGAGACTTCGTCCTGCGTCAGACGAGGAAGATAGGCTCAGCCATCTGTGTAGCCATCACTGTAGAGGCAGAGAACACGATATATCGCAATGATATAGTATAAGCAATAGCCTCATGCTATGCCCAACGGTGGGATACAACAAGCGTGAAGGATTACAAGAATGAACTCACAGAAAAGCTATACACAAATGGCGGCCGAGCCCACTATGTACAAGGTGAATTCGACCTGCTGAGGAGTGATGCATGAGTACAACTGAGGCGGAGTGACACACTAGTGCATCCGAATACAGGACAAGGTTGGTCCCATTTATATCTCAGAGCAATCGCCAGTCATCCGTCCGCTCACCATTGGACTGACACCTGGTATCGTTTCGATATTTTCCGGACTGTGTCCGACGCTTTTCATCAGTCTTGTACATTTTTCACTCCCATTCATCGTATCATTTCATTTTCCGCGTCCGGAACGCCTTTTGGAATTCGGTTTTTTTTCGACGTTACATGGCTCTCTCACTTAAAGCCGAGCTCGAAATATGGGCTGCTGCCCTCAAAGCGTACGATGAGCAGGACTTCCTTAAATCACTAGAATTATTCTCGGTGAGTAGCGCCGTTTATTCGGTCCTCGTATCTGGGCAGTCCTGACCTCTAGTACCACCGGTGATTGCGGCCATCAGCGGATCGCTGACTCGTCCAAGATTCTAACTAATATGGCTCTCATTTATGCTACCATCGGCGAACATGAAATTGCAGTCGAGCACTTCAATTCTGCCACTAGCCTTGACAAATTTCTCGCTATCGCGTATGCTGCTCTCCCAGCCTTGTGGCGTTCGCGTTCTAACCCCATCTTCTCTGTGCAGACACTTCCAATGCGGTGTATCTAATTTTCTTCTCGGTCGTTACAATGCTGCGTATGCAAACTTCGAAGATGCCTTTCTCTATTTGCGGGGGAATCCAGCTATGTATGCATTGCATGATAACTTGCCACTTCCGTTCACATCTGTTTTCGGGACATAGAAATTACGAACAGCTGGGCCTGAAGTTTAAACTCTTCGCTGCCGAAGTCCTGTTCAACCGGGGTCTCTCCCAGTTATATCTGGGTTACAATCAGGAGGGTATGAATGACCTGAAACAGGCCAGAAATGTGAAAGTGACAGAGGAACACAACGTCATCGACGAGGCGATACGTGATCGGGGGGAAAGGTACACGGTGTTTAGTATCGTATGTTCATTCTCTTTGTGCCTTCCGGCTTGGTGATACTTATTTGATATCTTTTAGCCCGTTGGGATACTATACCGACCCTCTGAAAACAAGCTTAAGAATTCCAAGGCAAAGGATTACCTTGGAAAGGCTGTACGTTACCTGTTTTTCATTTCTAAACCTTGCATCTCAAGCTCATGGATACATTGGGTTAATGCAGAAATTGGTGGCTGCAAGCGACGTTAACGATGCGTACACAGAGTTCTCTGGGGTCACAAAACTCAAACAACAATCTGACACTCGAGCCGATGCTTCCCCCAATTCTAATCCTAATGCAGATCGCAAGGGCGCTGGTTCCCCTGCATTGAACCGGAGTGCTACTGTGCCTACACAACGTGCGTCCTAGTCTACCTGTATTTATTTGGACTAACGAACACTTCCTGCAATGCAGGAACTACGTCCCTCGAATCCACCCTACCCCTGGAGCGTTCCAAGACGACAAACGACATTCCCCAAACCCAAGATCGCGAGCGTGGACGTCCTCCCGCTCTTCGTTACGTCGCTCTACCAACTCTCCAGTTTCCCCTTCCGCCCACGTCTACGCCTCGTTCATCACCGACCTCCAAATCCTCTCGGACAGAGGATTTGGAATCTACAACTCAACTGCAGTCACAGAAAACGCAGGCTCCGTCTCCGCTTTCTACGTCTCAGCCATTCCAACAACCCCCACGGCCACCGGCCCGTCCTGCACAATTCACACAGCCAATTCTGCCGCCAGCACATTTGCTCGCTTCTCGCCGTTCCCAATCTGTTTCTCACACACCATCGAGAGGGACGAAGGCGAACATGGGTGGGGGCAGAGCTGCAGGCACAGGTTTGGTAAGAAGTAATACATCGACTGGGGTGACGAAGGGGAGCAACTCGGGGATATTTAAGCAAGGAATTGGGGTGGGGATGGTGGGCGGGTCGGATAGGAATGATGTTCTGCGTTCACCTTTGCAGGACCAACCACGTAAGTGTCCCTTCATCTTTTTCGGGTGGCTTTTCCCCTAGTACTTGAGGTGCTGATGGCCTCAAATGCCCTTGACCTTCACTGATTAGCGTGTTTGCTGCTTTCATCTGGATCTCGCTTCTGAGCGTTGCTGACCCCTCACGCAGAACCGACGCCTGCATCCGCCCGCTTTGCAGAATTCTATGACGACTACGTCGGCGCATATACTGATGATCTAGGCTCGCTTGCATACGCGGGGGTGGGCAGTGGCAGAGGTAGCTCCCGGAGTCCGCCAAGCGTGTCTCGGAGTGGCACGGTCCGCAGCCAACAGACTGGTTTGCCTGGTTTGCCCGTTAACGGGTCCATGGGTAGTTGGGACTACGCCTATCGGAACGGGCTCTCCGATGGACGCACTGTGGTCGCGGATGTTCCACAGGATATTTGTACTATTCGGGTCAAGGTTTGTTGATCGCATCTTTTACATGCTCTGCTCCGTTATCTGATTTTACTTTTTCTCGCCGTTTCTCGACAGTTGTATTACCAGGGTGAAGTCCGAGGTATGACGTTACCCGCAAGCACGCTCCTTTCTGCATTCAGCGCCCGTGTGGCCACCAAGTTTGGGGTGGCTATTGAGGCGCTGAAGTTGAGATTTGTGGACGAGGACGGTGTGAAGATCAGTTTACGAGATGAAGAGGACTGGGGCCTCGCAATGGAAACCGCCACCGGTGGTTGGAGCAGTAAAACCGGAGTGGAAGGTCGACTAGAAGTATGGTGTGAGGAGATATGATACAACGGCAGGGTCGCCTACGGCAGGACGCGTTGGCGCAAGACGTACCGGGTCCAAAAATTTTTCATCTGTTTTACTTATTGGGCATTGTGTGTTTCCTTGTCAATATGTACTGTGCAAGTAATTTGTACGCATAGTAACACTTTTACTGTAACGATTAGTTTAACTTTCGTTTTATATCGATCGATAGCATCGCTGGAACTATGACAGTGCACGAACAGCATACTTATGTACAAACCATTCTCTTAACTGGCAGCAAGCCTTGCATTTAGCTTGCTTGCACCATCATCCTTATGCATCATGCTCTTTCATGGACTTCGCCCAGTCTAAAAGGAGCTCGATGTATCACGTCTCTGCATCGTCGGTGGGTAGACGTAAACAAACTTTACGCTTTGCATCTGATGTAAAGCCCGAATTCAACCCACCTGGTCACTGTATATTTGAAATGATTGGTATGGGTGCTCTACGATCGCACGCGCTAAGTAACATGAATCGGAGAGGGTAGAAAATAGTGAAGGTGATTGTTAATCGATAATCAGCGAATAACGTGAAGCTAACGAAACGAAACGAACAACATGATCAAAGTGCTGGTGGGAATGTTAAGTGGAGATCGTGCACTTCCGAGGCGTTGTAGTCCCCGTTATTATGAATTACACCCGCGGACAGTAGCCATGGTTGAGCGGTGGCAATACCTTTCTCTATGCATAAAATCAATACCATCCCGTCACGATCTCGAATCCGCAAAGTTACATACGTACAATGTATAGCGTGGCGGTATCGCCTGGGGCTTGCGTTTAGCTAGTGATATTGGGAGTACAATGGTGCAACCGGGGAGATGCTCCGTGATATATTCGAAGACAAGATAGACACCGATCGAGATGGACCTGCCAATCTGAAAGGGCCTACCCACGAAACGGCCTGCGCAGTTGATCAAACGTGAAATATTCCCTAGAGCTCACAAAGTCTTTGCTGCTATTAGAGTCGTGGATTCTTGTGGAATCTTAACAAGTCCCATATGGCTCTAACATCTGGCACGTGACCGAAAAGGGCTGCCCTAAACCAAGCAAGCTTGATAAATACTTGCCACCGAAGTCGCTTTTCCTTAGTGCGGCGACACGGCCCAAATTTCCCCATGTTGCTCATGGCTGCATACGTTTCACGCGGTCGTTTCGAGTGTCAGGCCGTGTCTAGAGTAACTCAAACGTCTCAGCACCTTGTCGCGTCTTCTGGCCCCAGAAGGGACTCTTGAAGAGGAGATGGGTCGGTGGTTTGTACATCATCATTAGCTTCTTTGTGCACTCGCATTTTATTATTGCAATAAACTAGTTGAACGTACTCCTTCTGCATTGCAATCACTGCCCAGACATTGAGTTGAACTTCACGCGACTACCATGGTAGTGCTACATACTATCAATGTTCGATGGTAGCGTGCAAAAAAACCTAAAAAGTGAAAGGGGAACCACAAAGTTTCCTCGGATACCTTCATGAAGATCCTACCAGAAGAGAGCAGAAGTAACCACCTCATTCCCCTATCATCGTCACCTGCAAAATTGATCTCTCATCCCGTTCTTGCAGACCTTCTTTCTCATCGTAGCCCTTGTTTCCTCTCCAAGTGCTGAGCACTGATACCTAACTCCGTGGCCTTTCTTGGATCCACAGGAGCTATTTCGGGAACCATCCTCGCATCGCCCACAACTTTCTCGACCACTCCTCGGAAATGCAAATTGCTCGTGCGCGGCGAGCTTGCCAGATAGCGCCCAAGAACTCCTTTTGCAGCAGCCGAGCAAGTGGTACTGGTGAGCAATGGTCATTGTGGGGCGGCTCGCCGTCACCGATGAGCATTGACACTTTTGGGACCTGCCGGCGGTCCTCGGATTGAGTGAAAGACGCGAAAGCAGGCAATGTCGTTTCTTGGATACGAGAGCTCATGAGGTAAGTCAGGAAGGTGTAGAACGCCCCTCAATCGGGTCTGCTGGAGATGACACTTCAGCATGTCCCGAGGATCGTCGCTTAGCACACCTTATCCGAGTCTGGTCCATCAGCCTCACTGCACGCAGGACCATTTTGAATGTGACATAATTGGGTATTAAATGCTCACAACGGCGTTGCATGAGTATACGGTACAGTTCGAAGGTCTCCTGATAGCGCTGCTGTTTGGCATTGACACGCATTGGCGTATTGAATTTAGAGGGGATTGGAGAAGCGCCCGCTGCCCACACATCCTCCAGCACAGATCGGAGCGCAGGCGTATTCCGCGCATGAGCGCATCTATCATTTCTGCATGCTTTCGAGGACAGCTGCAAGACCGCGGGTGACCGACTCCTTATGTAGCACCGCTGTGCAGCACTCAAGCTCCGAGGACCGGGTCGCATGTGGATAGAGACAACCTCGCCAATATGAGATCTGGGAAAGTGCTCGCTTCCATCTGCCTGGCGTGTGACACGTAGGCTTGCGCTGTATCTTTAACGAGTGTTACAGGTGCATGAAGGTTTGGGTGTCATAAACGTCGTCTGCGAACTGACGTTTGAGGGGATCAAGAGCACCTTTTTCAAAGAGTCGATGGGTTTTAATGCTGTCTTCCTGGCACGGACGGGTGAAAATCCATCATTCAGCAGCCTATCGTAGAGCGCAATGGCCACGGAAAATAGCTGCCTAGAGAGCGCAAACCGGATTAAGCGAACGAAGGCCACCCATCTATAAGAGTTTACCAGCACATATCTTGGACATAACTTGATATGGCTGGATGGTGTGGACATGCTTGCTGTGACCTGTCAAGAAGTTTCAAGTCGGTCGGCACCCAGAAGGAGGTTGTTGAGCTGTGTCCTTTGCAACTTGCGCTGCCTTGCCTTTGACGCGTCTCGTGGATTAGACCCATGCTTATTCTCTGGCACATGTGAAGCAGTGAATGCCCGGACGATAGTAGAGCTAGCGAAGTAAATCTTTTAGTACATTAGCCTCCCTGTTCAGGGGCCACACGGCGCGTGTCACGTGCGATGTGATTCTTTCAATGCTCTCCAAGTTCAGACCTTGGGCAGACCAAAGACTCCACGAGCCGCTCACCATCGTGCTATTTGAATATCATGAGTACGCAACCAAAAAATTCAGAAGACCTGTTTCCCGACGAAAACCCCTATGCGTGGTCCCCTACTTCCTCCACAAGCATTGAGGAGTTTTTATCCAAGGTACCGCGAATTCTCCGTGAACAAGTTGTTGTACAGCACTCACCACGTTTCAGTACAAACCTTCCATGGTCCAAAATGACGGGACAAAACCTGTATGATTCTCAGTCCCCAACTACCACTGTTAACTGAGCACTGCCTCGCGAAGTGGATATGGGTACGAGGGAAGAATAAACTTGACGCAAGACTTCATCCCTTCGAGGAACTTGCTGCCATATCTGAAGCTTCAGAACTCTGTGAGTTCTGATGACAATAATGCTCCACTCGAAGAACTTCTGAGAACTCCTTGAAGTGCAGAAAGCCACGGAACGAATCGAGGAAATTAAGGTGGGGAGACTTTACTTCTGGTCGCTCATCTGCTAAAGAATATATAGAATGATAGTACAATTCCCATACGTTCTAGCAAGAAGACGGGGGCAAAGAGTAAAAAAGAAGTCCGGGAGCAAGTGAGGATGCTAAACCAGAATGGCAAACAGGGAGTTCATCATCTTTCCAGGTACAACTCGAAGCGGCGGAAAAGCTCAAGGAGATCTCAAAGAAATACGGCTTTGTTAACGGAAAATGGTATGACCCTGTGCAACTCCGGTCATCTCCTGACATCTCTGTCGTTTAGGTTGATCTTCGCCTCTTCCAATAACGTCGATGTGATTTGGGCCAGTGTTGCCAGTAAGCTAATACCCGCCCCTGGATTTGACTAGGTTCATCGTGCCAGCTCAGGATCTCTGATTTCCGGGCCACTGGCAGCTACAGCTACTATGTCTGCCAAGGTAGCCACATCACCTGCCCATGATACACAGGGCTATCAGCATGTCATTTGCATATACATTCCAGATGTTTATGACAAAGACAGTGTAACCGAGGTATAGCCATTAGTCCATTTCATCAACCACGTCCTGCTTATCTGGATTATTAGGTGATGAAGGTCCTGCTCCGGCGTCATGGCATAAACCTAAGTGGTGTCAAGAGCGACTTGTACACATTAATTGGTATGCGGTTGCTACTTTGAATTGGTTAGAAATGAACCCTTTTGCAAATTAGGATTGGATAGCAAGCATCCCAGCGGGATCCCTTCCGTGGTAGGCGTCTCAGTTTTGTATTGAACTCCTGAGCGGAGCCATCTCTAGGTCTGGAAGAACAACGCTGTCTTGCCTGACTCTGAGATCGATGTAGGAAGTTGCATAGGATTCTATCTGTTCTATGGTTTACGCATTCCTTGCAGGGGCTGAAGAAGGAATACTTCTCTGAAATAACCGCTGCGAAAGTTACGGAGAAAACAGTGGGTGGAAAAGAAGCTTCCCCCCGGAAGCCGGCTCTCAAGAAGAGGAAAGTGGGGTCTGATGACCCCTTTGCATCCGACGACGACAATGGTACAGAATCACAGCGCCGAGACTCAGAAGGTCGTGAGGAGACAGCCAAAAGGGAAAGTGGAAACTTTGGGAAGAACAAGGGGGATACTACCGCCGTGGCGGAAAAGCCGAAAGCCAAGAAAAGAAAGGGTTCTGCTTAGCTTACATTCATTTTTGACTTCAGTATGTTTTGTTGACATTCTCTCTCAGTTATTTCTTTTTATCACTGAACAATTTTATGTTGTGATTAAGATCCATTTCCACATAACCTTAGACGCCCTTTGAGTTGTGTGCAACGTCCAGCTTCTTGATCATCGTCCCTGTGTGGAGCCATGTAAGTATCTGATATATCCTTCATCTTCACGTATCACACTTCTAATTTTGACGAGAGCCTTCGTGGTAATGCCATTCAATCTACTAAGGTCACTGTGTCTCTTATTTGAGCACAGCACAACCAATTGATGCATGGAATTTGTGAGATGGGCCTTCACATAACCATGATCCTGTCCATGCTTCAAAGTTTGTGGGTCTGTTATGTAAGAAGGCACGACTGGATTGACAGAGCGTAGTCTTTGGGCTTGCGGTGGCTGTACCGCTGCAGCCTCTTTCTCTCTCTCTCTCTCCTTCTCATGCCCCGCCACTGGACCTCCGGTCGTTTTATTTCATTCTTCTAGCTTCGTTGTCACTCCTTACTCTTCCCTACTTCGTATCGTTAGTCACCGACAACACCAATGCCAGAGGACGGTGCACTGCTCACCGACCCTTCCAATGAAGTCTGTCCAAATTTTGCCGCTGATCTTTTCCGCCTCCTGCACGATGATATCAGATGGGGAACCGAGGCCTCTGATGACGATGTCATCGCTCGTCTAGTCCAACTGTGGACACAAGACCACAACGAACGGCTTATACAGTGGACTGCTCAACGAGCGGCTGCAGCCCAAGCTGCTGACGAAGCGGAGCACCAGCGTGAGTTGCAAGAGGAAGAAGCCCAGAGGCTTGTCGAGCAAGAAACAGAACTCGAGCGTCTAGAAGCAGAAAAGAAGAAACCGAAGATGAATGACTTCGACGAGTCTAAGCATATACCCAACGTTCTCGCCCCCCGACCCTCGCAGTATGCTCTCCAGAAACTCAAACAGTATGAATTCGTCAAACTCTGGTACTTTTCTCCAGATGGTTATCGAGAAGCTGCCCGCGAAAATCGCTCCACGGCAGATGATGCCCTGGGTATCGCCAAGAGCGATGATATACTCACCCTCAAACCAGCCGCTTCTGTCAAAGCATCCAGAAATGCTCTTCTCGACCACGAGCTGCCTATAGCAGATTTCTTCCAAGCAAAGAATGTGTTCCTTCTGCAGGCGAAACAGAGTAACTGGCCCGAGAAACATCTAAATGCTTTGTCCTTCTTCTATTGGAACCTCGAGGTTCACCCCATGCGCACCACGCCTCATGGTGATGAGATCATTCTCACCTACGCATCCCGTGTTCGGCGCCAATGGCATGATGACCTGAAATCTGGCGTAGCAGGAAACATTTCCATCATAAACCCTGCACTTTTGCAGACTATTGGTTTCGAAGTTGGCGCAAGGCGCCAGGAGGAAACTTCCCGTCGTCACGAAGCACAGTTACAGAAGGTCAGTTCCCCCCACGACTTTTTACATCTGGCGCTGACTTATAAATGAAATTTGTCACCTTGTTGCTTACCCAATCTGACTCGTGCATTCCCCGTGATCCCCTCCTGATCACAATGTGTGCGCTCCACACTCGCTTCAACCGTGCTGCCCCTTCCATGGCTACAGCACACGGAAACAACATTGTCCTACCCACGTTCTGGGGGCCGACACAGATCGGATCAGCCACAACCCGCTACAGCCACCACCCAGTCCTTTCAGGCCCAAAGCCTGTCTGCGTCCAACCCCCCTCGTCGCTCCGGAGCCTCAAAGGGACAGGACATGTCCAAAGGACCTAAGCCCCCGCGCTCAGCCTGTTCCATCTGCCTGGGACGTTTCTCCCACCTCATCCACAAGTGTGAGAGTGAGTCCTTGTGGGATGGCTCCGAAACCTACTGCAGGAGGGCCCCCGATGGGCGCCTCGTTACAAAAAAGGGTATCACCCTCTGCTCGGACTGGCAACGCCCCCAGGGTTGCAAATCCTCCAGTCACCCCCTCCGGCACCTCTGCTCGGGCTGTGGGAGCCCAGATCATGGAGTTCAGGACTGCTCTCGAGCGGAGAAAGCTTAAATCGCTGACACCCTACAACCCAGATACCTGGGAGGCTCTCCTTCGCTCTTCCGGACTTATCGCTAGATACCCCTACATACCAAAATCTCTCCGTACTGGATTCACTGTTAATATCCCACCCATTGCTACCACCTATGCCCCTCCTAATCATCCCTCCATAGTAACACATCACGATGCCTTCGAGGCATCCATAAATAAAGAGTTTACCCTAAAACACTACCTAGGTCCTTATTCCCAATCGGACATCGAGTCCGTCATCGGAAATTTCCAATCCTCCCCTTTATCCATCATACCTAAGCTGGGCAAGCCTGGCAAGTTTCGTCTCATACAAAACTTATCTTTCCCTCACTCCCCTTCGCCCCTCGTGGCATCCATCAATTCTCGCATCAGCTCAGACCTTTTTCCCTGCTCCTACGGCACCTTTTCCATAGTCAGTCTTTTAATCTCCAAGCTTCCTCCTGGCTCCCAAGCCACAATTCGAGATGTATCTGAAGCATATCGCACTGTGCCTCTCTGCCCCTCTGAATGGCAAGGTCTGGTGGTTAGGGTATCCCCAGACCTTTTCGCCATAGACACATGTCTATGTTTTGGTTTCGGCCCCTCAGGCAGCATTTATGGTGCCCTAGCAGGGGCAGGAGCTGATTTATTCCGAGCCAAAGGCATTGGCCCTGTCTCCTGCTGGGTTGATGACCACATTTTCTTCCGGATTCGGAAGGAGTATCTAACACAGTACAACCAGCACCGCACACAAGTGGCTGAATCCATCCATCGCAATGGAGGCCTGATTACACAGGGCGGGCGGCAGTGGTTCGAGGGTGACACCTTATCTGATGACCAACGCACTGAGTTTGACGAAGACCATATCTTCCCACTTTGTGACCTGTCTGATAGCTCCCCCCGCTCGGATGATGACTTTAAATACACCTACAACTTCGAGGACATTGACATGATCTCTCGACAGTTGGGCATTCCATGGGAAGCTTCAAAGGACATACCTTTCTCCTCGTCAGTAGTATATCTAGGTCTAACATGGGACCTCAACTACCGGACAGTCACCCTCAGCGATCCCAAACGCATCAAATACCTCCTCGCCATAAATGAATGGAACCTCTCCCGCACACACACCCTCCATGAGGTGCAGAAGTTGCACGGAAGGCTGCTGCATGCAACACTGGTCATTCCTCCAGGCCGCGCTTACCTCATTCACCTGGAAGCTATGCTTGCCATTTTTGGTGACTCCCCATTCAAACCCAGGACCCCACCACTTGGAACCGTCGAGGACCTCCTCTGGTGGTCCACCATCCTCAACAATCCACCCCGCCCTCTAACCATCCCTCATCCTGGTATCATTCATGACTTTATTGCCTTTTCTGACGCCAGCTCAGGCTTTGGGATTGGCATCACCGTCGACAAACAGTGGCAAGCTTGGCGGCTGTGTACAGGCTGGAACACAGATGGACGAGACATCGGCTGGGCAGAAAGTATTGGCTTTGAACTCCTGGTCCGACACATCATATCATCTGGAGCCTCCAATATTTGTTTCAAACTTTTCGGAGACAATAGAGGAGTGGTCGAAGGGTGGTGGAATGGCCGCAGCCGGAACAAACCCACCAATGACACCTTCAAGCGCATCCACTCCATCCTGGACAGAGCCGAGTGCACAGTCATCACCAGATATGTCCCAAGCAGTGGTAATCCAGCAGACGGACCTTCACGTGGCATTTATCCCCCCTTACGTCTCCGCCTTCCAGCAGTCCCCATCCCCCATGCCCTGCGGCCCTTCATCGAAGACATATCTGACGAAGATTGTGCCACACCCCACCAGCAATCGTTTCATCATCCATCCAGTACCAACAGTACTCGTGCAAAACCATCCAAGCGGCAGCGCCTCGCGTGAGTCTTCAGTCAGGCGTCACAAGTCTACATACCCTGCCGACCTCACACCCGTCCCCTCATCCCTCCGTCCCCTTTGCCCTGCCCGTGACCGCTTAAAGCAATGGAAACCTCTCATCGCATCTCGTCCTCAACATGGCAGTAATCTACCATTGCTATCTTCGGATGAATTATCCCGCATTGAACGTGTCGTAACTCATGCTTGGGCCGACAGTACCAAGGAGACTTATGGTTCCGGACTCCTTATATACCATGTTTTTTGTGACAGCAAACACATCCCGGACGCTCACCGTGCCCCCGCTAGCTCCATTCTAATCTCGTCTTTCCTGTCAAACCTCGCGGGATTTTACTCCAGTGCCACCGTTTCAAACTATCTCCAAGGAGTACGTGCCTGGCACATAATCCACGGCCTGGACTGGACTATAAAAGATGACGAAGTGAATGCCCTCCTCAAGGCAGCAGCCACACTCGCTCCCCCTTCATCTAAACGCAAACCAAGAGAGCCTTACACCATAGATACCATCGCCACAATTCACCGGAGCTTGGATCTAGACACCCCCTTGCATGCTGCCGTCTTCGCCTGCCTAACCACTATCTTTTATGCAACCGCACGAGTCAGTGAATTTACAGTCCCGAAACTGGATGCATTTGACCCCCTCAAGCATGTCAAACTCCAAGACATGCGCCGTGAAAGTGACCGGAATGGCAGAGAGATCACCAACTTCCATCTCCCCCGCACCAAAGCAGCGCCCCAGGGCGAGGATGTAAATTGGGCCAGGCAGAATGGTCCCTCTGACCCGGAATTCGCCCTCGACAACCACCTTCGTGTCAACAATCCGCTACCAGAGTCTCCACTCTTTGCATATAGAGACGGCCCCAAAGGAATCTTAAAACCTTTGACCCGCAATAAATTTATTTCCACACTCTCCCTCGCAGCCAAAGCCACAGGCATCAAGCCTCTCAGTGGCCATAGCCTCCGCATCGGTTCAACTCTTGAATATCTCCTCCGCAACATTCCGTTCGACGTCGTCAAAGTCAAAGGCCGATGGGCCAGTGACGCTTTCCTCTTATATCTGCGCCGCCATGCCCAGATTTTAGCACCATACATGCAAGCCACTCCGGAGCTCCACGAATCATTCCTTCGCTACACCATGCCCCCAGTTCGTGGCTAAACTGCCAACTTCTTGCAAGTTCTTCCTGGGTAAGTTTCCCTCCTCCTACTGCTCCAGGGTCGACCGCATGCACTCGTTGCGTCGTCGCACTCCTACCCTATGGGAACCACAGCTCACGTTCTATCCAGGACCAGCAGTCGAGGCCAGAGGCGCTTCGCGCCCTCACCCAAATCCCTCTCTTCGCATCAGATCTTTCGTAGCACACATCCACTAATCACTCAAATTGTATTTACCTTTAACGCGATTATGTCAACCTCACCACTTGCTCCCTCCGTTTTCAGCGCATCTCAGTCTCAGCTCAGCTCAAAGATCCCTTCCGTGGATAGCTTCGCTGGTGGTACTGTTTCACAAGCTCCCTCAACTGCCATCGCTGGAACAGCACTGTCATTGACGGTACTTATTACAGTCGGAGAGGGAACGATCGTCTTCCATCGAATCTTTGGTCTGCCTTGGGGAGACTAACTTATTACTACGCTGGTCGATTGGACAGTCCAAATATTATTTCGCGGGGCGATGACTTCATTGCCAACCTCGCGACGTGCCATCATTTTCATCGAGGCTAATAAGTTGCTCTGCTTCGTGGGTGTTGGCCTGGGAGAGGTATCAACTTGCCAGGTTACGGAGGACAATGACGATAAAAACGTCAACAAAAGAGATGGGTTGATAATGTCCTGGTTCGGCGGGTTGACCCACTGCCTGATCTTCGAACAGTTCGTGGATACGGACGATTTAATGAAGCTCAACACTCCAATTCTCAGAGCAATGGACTGAGGAACTGGTTTTTCAAAGACTCACTCGTACTTTTCTGTCGTAGGATACGACAAACCCTATGAATTGGTTGTTGTATTGAATCTACCCACCCTAGGCAGACCGAAGTCTCCAAGGAAGATATGTAGTCCATTGAATGTGTCGTATGTGAAGCCCACATCATTCACGAACACTGGACAATTGGCATATATCAGTGTGGATACTGGCATTTTACCCCCAGTGGCGTTAGTTGTTACGGTCCAACTTTTTATCTTATCTAATCTGCGATTAGATAGCGTTTATCTTATCTTAGTGTACAGCCTCTATCTTATCTACCTAGTCTAGACCTGTACCTCGTGCTGTACACGCTGCCACCCTTGACATCATTACGCATAGCCTTAGCTCCACAGTGATGTCATTACATAGCCTTCTACCTGCACGTAGCCTCATGGATAGCCTCGCGTAGCCCTCGTGTATAGTAGTATATATACCGTGCAATCCAGCACCCAGAGGCTCCCCATTCGAGCTCATCTTGGGTTATTGCTCTAGATCCTCGCGTCCTATTTCCTCTCAGAGTCTCGCGTGTAGTTGGGTCTTAGGTGTTCTGCCTAGGGTCATCTCATTAGTAGTACGGATTATGTAATATATAACTCCTTGACTTGTCGCCGTACTAGTGGCTGCATGGTGCAATCAGGTTCAGTGCGGAACCAGTTATTTTCGAGGAGGGCCTGCGACATCTTGCGACGCAGGCCGTCAGACCGGATCCCGTACTAATAATCACGCACAGCCATTCCGTTCAGTCCGCACGTATGGTGACCAACTCTTGACCGCAGATTCTGGGTTGCAACCAGCTGGGAAATCCAGAAATTATTGGGACCAGTCTTTAAGGCGCAGTTTGTAATGCTGGCTCAACCATTATAATGCCATTTTTGCCACAGATCTGTGCATAAAAAGTTCATTTCTGTACATAAAACATGAATATTGTTCATTGGAATGCCATTGGAATAATCATTGGCAGAAAAACTTTTATCATGACAATAGGGAGATTCAAAGTTGACCGCAGTTGCAGTTGCAGTTGCAGTCACACCAAATTAGGACATACCATGTATTAGATAATTGGCTGTCCTGTGTAAAATACAATAAAAACTACCCAACAACGTGTAGGGCACATGGCAGCACTGCGTTGAGTGGGGGGAGAGCTTTCGTTGTGTGTCTACTCTCCCATTCACTCATTCTACTGTGTCGTGAACTGTCCCGTCCATTTCAGTGATCTGAATACCACAAACTCTCACCTTTTCCTCATTTGTGGCTATGTCTGTGAAGAAATTGAAGACACCTCTTCCCAAAATCCCTTGGAGCGAAAATAATCATGCCCGAGTGTGGAGTCTCATCGCTGAAATAAGCAAACCAGTCAACTATAAGGTGCTTTATGGTAAAAAAGACAAAAATGAAGTACATATAGCATAATTTAATCTTTTGACCCTTCCAGAACACCTCTGGCAAGTTGAAGGCAAGTGCCTACAAACGGATCGGTGCTACTGTCTTGCCCGAGTTCCATATAATTGATGCTACTACTGCTACTGGTGACCGTTGTCACGCATGTCAGAATATTAGTCCCTATGTGTCAAACTCACAAGACATATTAGTACATATTAGTTTTTGATATATTACCTGTTCTACCTACAAGATAAATACTTCGTAGTTGTACCATGTATATCATTGCATTTGGACCTGGTTTGCACCCATCCACCCATCGTGGTCACCCCGATTGCCCCAGCCCGCGAATTCTAACACAAACGCGATATTCTTCGTCGTTGTGCGTGTTGCTTTGCAGCTGTTGACCCCCTGTCGTTGACCGTTCTTGCCGTCGTATCGTCGTCGTACTGTCGTTCTCTTGCCGTCGTAACCACCATTTGGGGCCGAAGCCAAATCGTCGTCGTCTCCGCCGTACCGTTTCCCCTGTTGAACCCCTGCTGTTATCTGTTGCAGCCAAATCACCGCTGTCGTCACGTGTCACACATCACAGCCACAGATCTCGCGCCATGCCAGACTCGTTGCTGCACTTCGCGAACCTGAATGAATCTAACTACGCTGAATGGTCGTTGTACATGCGATCTACCTTGATTAAGAAAGGTTTATGGAAAGTTGTTGAGGGATCAGAGACTCGCCCACTCAGCTCCCCCAATTCGAAAGCTGTCAAAGCATTTGAGCGCTGCCAAGCCGAAGCTCATGCTGAGATCGTCCTCCGCCTCGAACCATCACAGCTGCCGCACGCACACTCCACCGACCCCCATGTCCTCTGGGAAGAGCTCCAGCGCATGCATCGTGCCCAGGGCTTCGCCACGCGCATGACATTCCATCGAAGGTTTAACACCATGACTAAGTGTGCTGACCAATCGATGGGCAGTTGGATAGCTGATGTCCAGCAAGCCGCGTTCCGCCTGAAAGAAGTCGGATATATTGCTACGGATGAGGACAAGATACTCGTCCTTACTCAAGGCCTCCCCCCGTCCTATGATCCATTCATTATCTCCCTCGACGCTGCCATTGCTAATGGTACTACTGCTGATAATGCATCCATCTCACTTGAGGTAGTCAAGGCATGCTTACTAAATGAAGAATCACGTCAGCGCGCCGCCCAACTGGTAACGAGCCCTGACCCTGTCGCCCTTGCTGTCACCACTATCGCTTTGAAGCCACGCCGCCCACTCGAGCAGATCACCTGTTTCCATTGTGGAGAAAAAGGTCATTACCAGATCAATTGCCCGAAACGGAAAGTGGAAGAGAAGGGCACTGCCGCCGCCATCTTCGAAGAAGAAGAGCAGTCTTGGTAAAGTCGCGGGACATTTTTCTCTTCTTCCTCTTGTCTCCCTGTTTGTTTCGTATTACTTACTGTCTTGTTTCGTTTGCGGGAGAGTGTCAGAATATTAGTCCCTACGTGTCAAACTCACAAGACATATTAGTACATATTAGTTTTTGATATATTACCTGTTCTACCTACAAGATAAATACTTCGTAGTTGTACCGTGTATATCATTGCGTTTGGACCTGGTTTGCACCCATCCACCCATCGTGGTCACCCCGATCGCCCCAGCCCGCGAATTCTAACAACGCACCAAACAGGTTTGGTACAGTGAACATGGAAGATAACACCTATATTGAATGATCCTTATGCGAAGGATAAGCACGATGGACCCTCATCGTAGCCATCTATCGCACAAGAAGACTATCCTGATGCGAGAAATGAATGCCAATGCTGACAGTCATCTATCGCACAAGAACCGCCAAGAAGCAGAAGAAACTGAAGGAATAATGTCAATTGTGGTATGAGAAAGGAATGCACACATCTGCAGTCCAACTCCCATACCAGAACGATCAAAGAAGCCAAAGAATTGATGGAGAAACAAAGGAGAAAGAGAAGAAATGGTTTTTAATGCCCAAATGTCATTTTTAGGCGCCCAGTGCCGGCATTCCAATATTTGAATAGCTCCATCATTTCTGAAGCTATCAGGCACATGACTATACCATCAGAGAGCCTAGAATGTGGTCTATCTGCCTGTCAAGTTCTGACACAAATCTGTTCATTTCCCACAGAGATATTCCCCCCGCACTCCAGACATTTGCTTCATCGCTCACTATGGAGTCCATATTTTCTCTGGATCATTTCTCCGCTATTGCTGCAGATCTCCACTATGTCCTGCTCTTAGGACAGCCTCTCCCAGAGCTCCCGTGCACTGCCTGGCACATATCTGTTGAAATTCCCGGTCCCTACAGTACCATTTTTTCCTTATTCTTAGTACAGACATGCTGAGCATTCCTTACATAATCATGGTCATTCTTTATAGGATGTTTTTCTTTCATTTCGTACCTCAGTCTCTGTTTGCACAGAAGTACTGAGGTAAGACTATCCTACACACTCTTTTACTATCATACTGACCCATGTAGTCTGTTCTGACTCTTGTCTAGGTTAGTTAAATAAAGTCTCTGTTTGCACAGAAGTACTGAGTCTGTTCTGACTCTTGTCTAGTGTCGAGTTTTGCCAGTTCACCTCACAAAAATATCTTCCCAGCCTGCTCCCTCAGTCCCTCTTGTTCTCAGTCAGCGCGTTCTCCTCGTCAGTCCTGTGTCAAGGACGTACTTTGGTCATCTTAGGTCTATTGTCAAGCTTGAGAAGTCTTCTCTGGTCATCTCTGTGTCCCCTGAGCCCTCAGCCTATGGTCCCTTCCTCCCAGATACTTGCCATGTCCATCTTCCTCTGTCATTCATCTCGCTTCGCTGGATGTGTCGAATTCAATACTCTGTCCACTTCCCTACTTTCAGACGATGTCCCCCAGCACCATGACAGTTATGCCCCCACTTTATAGTGCTATTAGGAAGAAGAACCCTCTCTTGTTCTTTCCCAGAAGAGAGCTCGTCAAGGGAGCCCATGGTTGCGCTTCAGCAGCACTAGAACACATGCACTATACCTTAGTGTATGCTGACCCCCAAAAAAGACCTCTGGACCCCTGGTACCCTTCTTGTGGCTGTTTTGTCTCAGATCAATCCCCCTGTTTATCTCAGATCTTCCCCATTGTTGTCCCATCAAATTCCTGATGGTACACAGCCCCCCATCAAACTTCTTAGGCTGTGCATCAATGACTCCTTCTGCTGTGCAGTGACTCATCCCTTGCTTACTGATGCTCTCTTGTCATCAGTATTACTCTATCCCTTTCGCATTTTTGGTATATTACTCAGCTGATGACTCACTCCCTTACCAATCAATCTTGTCATGCAGCTTACTCATTCCTTTACTCAGCAGCTTATTCATGCTCCGTATGCTTACTCATTCCTGCTTATCCCTTGCTTACTGATCGCTTATAAACCACTTACAAAGCTCTTACCAATCCCTTACCAATCCTTGACAAATTCTACTTACTCCCTTCTCTTTTTGTACTTTAATGCTGTGCCCCCCCATGTATTTAAACCCCTGGGCTCAGCCCAGTGAGGAGAGACCCAATTGCACGAAATTATCCCTCTCTCAGACTCTCTCAATCAGTATCCCTTCAGTCCTTGAGTCCTTGTAGGCTTCAGTGAAGGTCTAAAGGCTCAATATTGTCAAGTTTATCCAAGTGAGACAACCCTAAGGGCAAAACCCAAAGAACTACCACACAAGGGGCTCTGAGGAGGAAAAGGATGCAAGCGTCTTAGAGCAAAGACCCAAAGAGAGCTCGAATGGAGAGCCTCTGGGTGCTGGATTGCAATGGTATATATACTATACTACACGTGTCCTGTGCGAGGCTATCCATGAGGCTGTAGTCTAGACAGACCTACAGATAAGATGCACTAGATAAGATACTATGGTACGATAAGATAAGATGTCATCTAATCACAGATTAGATAAGATAAAAAGTTAGACCATTACACTACTCCCCCCTTAGGTGCAGGATTCCAGACTGCAAAAGGTAGGTTCGCATACAGTAAGATTCTCAGGAATCTGAGTAAATAACGAGTCGAAGTCCGACTGCACCATACGAAGTTTCCAAGGGGCAGAAGGATTTTCCCTATAAAAATGCTTGACTACCAGAGGAGAATTCTTCAAATTTGATGAGGGTTCCCATGTTCTCTCGTGTTCCTCATACCCTTTCCAGTGTACCAAGTATTGGAGCTGGCGTCTATAAATACAGGACGCTACAATATAGTCCACTTCATACTCTTCATCGCGTTCTTCAGAAACAAGTACCAGGCCAGGCCGGGAAACAGGTTGCCCAGGGAGTGGACCCAAATAAGGCTTAACTCGGGAAACATTCACTACCGGGTGAATCCGAAGGGTTTTTGGGAGCTTAAGCTCGACCGCGTTCGGGGTTACTCGAGTGACCTCATAGGGGCCGATCCATTTTTCTGTAAGCTTCTTTGAAGCATGGTTTAACATATGAAGGTTGTCCATTGAAAGCCAGACTTGCTGACCGACAGTATAATCTGGGGTGGGATTTCTATGCTTATCCGCCTGAAGCTTCATGTTGCGTTTAGCCTTCTCAGAAGATTCAACGACTTTGTTAAATATGGCAGCGAAGTCTTTAGCCACTGGGGCTATTGTCTGCACTGGCTCTACACCCATGTGCGGGGAATAACTCTGGGTAATTCCAAACGGGGAATCAGTAGTAACCTCCGAGACCATGTTGTTCCAGACAAACTGGGCAATCTTGATCCACCTAGCCCAATCGCTTTGACGATCGCTAATGTAGGTCCAAAGGTACTGATTGATTTCGCGGTTCAACCGCTCCATTTGTCCGTCAGTTTGCGGGTGAAAGGCAGTAGACATCTTGTGCTTTATGCCTAAAAGTCTGTACAACTCTCCCAGGAAGTTGCTCGCAAAGACTGATGCATGGTCAGATATTACGGTGCTAGGAAGTCCATGCTGGCACCAAACGTGATCTCTAAATAACTCAGCAGTCGAGAGTGCAGTTTCCTCTTTAGTGCATGGTACAAAGACCACCTCTTTGGAGAACTGATCGACGACCACTAGTATATAGTTATAACCAAGGGATTCCGGCATCTCAGTAAAGTCCATTGTGACGTCAAGCCACGGTCCTTCTGGGACAGGGAGGGGAAGGAGACTTCCAGAAGTCTTCTGATTTGAAACCTTTGACTGTTGACACTTTTGACAGTGTTTTACATAGGTTTGGATCTGCTCCTTCATCCCTTTCCAGGTATAGTGCTTCCTGAGCGCATTAAACGTAGCTTTGACACCCTTATGTCCAGCAACAGGTGTGTCATGGAAGTCCATTATTAGCAACTGGTGCTTTTCATAAGTTTGATCAGTGACGTTGATCGACTTAATAGATACGGGGTTTAACAAGGTTTGATCCTTGTTGTCGTCAGAGCTAGAGACGTAATAGTCCGATCGCCTACTAAGCAGATCTGCAACGTGCATCTGGGTTCCTTTCTTATAAATTAACGAGTAGTTGAAGCGCGTCATCCACATTTGCCAGCGCGCTTGGCGCTTGGAGAGATTCTGCGACTTCGTGAAGTACGTTAAGTTATGATGGTTCATGTAGATCTCAAAGGCATAAGGAGTGGCCTCGAGATAATGGCACCAGGCCTCTGTTGCTTTTATAATGGCCAGCATTTCTTTGTTGTGAATTAGAGTGCGACATGTACACTACTGGTCTGAATTCACCGTCCTCGCACTTAACGGATATCACTCCCCTGATGGTGAACTCAGACGCATCAGTTTCAAGGCGGAATTCGTGGTCCTGGTCGGGGTACTGAAGTACTGGTGCACGAGTAAATCCAGCCTTCAAGGCTTCAAACACAGCGCGTTCCTTATCACTGAAGTGGAACACAACATCTTTACATGTTAAGTCCGTTAATGGCCTAGCCATGATTGCATAATCTTTAATAAACCATCTATAGAAGTTGCCGAGGCCTAGGAATGCTCGAACCTGTTTGACATTCATTGGCTCAGGCCACTTCAAAATAGCATTAACCTTTTCAGGGTCCATCTTTATCCCGTCACGTGAGACTATCATTCCAAGGAAGTCGACTTCGGTAACGCGGAAGTGACACTTCTCAGGTTTGACAAACAGGTCATTATCACGTAAACATTTTAAGACTTCAAGCACGATCCTGTCATGCTTTTCCTGATCGTCCGTATTCGTAAATATCATCAGGTCGTCAATATACACCACGCAGACATCCAACATATTGTGGAAGATCTCGTTCATCATCTTCTGGAACATTGCAGGTGAATTACGTAGACCAAAATACATAACAACGGGCTCAAAAGCCCCTTTGTGCGTTACAAATGCGGCTTTCCACTCATCGCCTTCTTTGATACGGACATTATTATATCCCCACCAAAGATCCATCTTCGTAAAGAGTTTACATCCTTTCAGCTTGTCAACAAGCTGACTGATCAAGGGCAGCAGGTAGTTATTTTTAATGGTCCATTCATTTAAATAACGATAGTCCTGAACCATGCGCTTCTTGCCATCCTTTTTGGGGACAAAGAAGACAGGGGAAGTTTGAGGGCAAATGGATGGGCGAATATATCCTTTCGCAAGCTGATCGTCAACAAAGTCCTCAACTTCCTTCTGTTCATCCACCGACAGGGGTATCAAACACCCTTTCTTAGGTGGGAAGTCTTCCCTGAGATCTATACCATGATCCCACGGCTTTCTAAGCAGCATGCGTTCGGATGACTTCTTCAAGAAGACATCTAAATACTCCCAGTACTCTCAGGGTACAAGCTTCTGGGCTTCTTCGAGGGTTGTCTCATCGATAGCAACCTTTGACTCGTGAGCCTTCAAAGCCTGAACCCAAGTTTCCTGAGATTCGTTCCGACGTAATAATTTAGCGAAGCGTGTTTCCAAGAGTGACTTGCACTTAGGGGGACACCTAGTTAAATTAACCTGTCCGGTTACCCAATCAATATCGGGGTTATGCTTTCTAAGCCAGGTGTGTCCAAGGATAAGGGGGACCTTTCCAAGGCAAGTGACTGCACACCAAAGCTTTTCAGTGTGTTTCCCAATACCGACTGTAAGTAATACATAGTGCGTGATATCGCCTTCCTGGTTCCTAGTGCCATCTACGTTAAGCACTGGAACAGGCTTTACCAGCTTAGATAACTGTAAGCGTCTATCAAGAGCCCAGCTCTTGTCAATGAAGCATCCCATAGTGCCACTGTCTAGCAGGGCGTCTACTTCAATAACATTAAGGGGTCCGCGAATGTGGACGGGTATTGTCACTTCACGTTCCAAGGTGAAGGACCTTTGCAAGTCCAAGAAAGAAACTTCTTCGGTTCCGGCGGGGCTTTCCGGTTCCTCAGATGCCAAAGAAGGAGAAACAGTGCTATTCAACAGGGAATTAAGCACACATGATTACCGTCAAAGAGCTGGAGAGTAATCAGAGGAATGGAGTAGGTGGTAATATTGTTTTTGTGTGCGAATTGTACATCTACAAAGCAATGTGTGGACCCGGAGTCCACAAGTGCACAGGTTTTAGGTAAGTCAAATGATAAGAGGATAACATGTGGCATAAGGGAATTAGGATCGTAAAGAGCGGACACATTGAGGTGGGCCTCCTTGGGTGCACTTCCAGAGTCAACGCAGCTTGCCGGTTGTGCAGAGGGCCGGGAGCTGCTTACTCTTTTTTTAACTCAGAGTTGGCACCTGAGTTCAAGTCCATCTTACCGGACTCAGCAGCAATGGCCGCGGCGTGAGCCTTGGCCTTTTTGGTCTTCTTTGGACAATTGTCCACAAAGTGACCAGTACCCCCGCAGAACATGCAGAGGTTGTTATTGAGCCACCATTTGCGCTCGTCAGCAGTTAGCTTCCCATCCTTACCAAGCTTGTTGGTCAAGTCCAGTCTGGAACCGGAGGAGGACTGGTTGCTGGTCATCTTGGACGAGCCAAAGGGGTTGGCAGAGCTAGAGGAGTTACCAGCCTTGGATTTTTCCTGACCGGAGTTGGATGAGTTGCCTCCGGAGTTGGAGGACTTGGCTGGGGACAAGGTGGGTTGACTCTTCGTTGTGTGAGAGATCTCATCTTTGCGCTCCCAATAGCGCACGTCGATCTCTTGGCAAAGAGCCCTAAGCCCATGTAGAGTCAGGGGCTTCCCAACTCGGGCTATCTTGTCCTTGAGGCAGTCTGGGAGACTGGAGTAGAATAGGTGGCGGAGCGCGCCATCCCCATAGTCCTGGACCTGTGAGGCTGTCAAGACTGGTTCTTCACCGATCTGATCTCTATGAGGGATCTGGGGGTCAGAGGTTGGCCTAGCGGTAAGACCGAGATGCTACGTAGCATAGTCGCGCTTCCCGAGTAATAGGAAGGCTGACCGAGGGTCTGACGGAGAGTCCGAGGGTAAACGGTCTACGACCGAGTGCTTGTACGAGGATAGAGATGGAGAGCATGAAGAGAGAACAGATGAGAAGTATCTTATTCGATATTCGAACTGAAACTACAACAGACCGAGTATCTAGGTATTTATACTGAGTGGAACAGATGAGGCGATGTACGGGAAGTCGGGATTACCGACGAATGACGAGCGCAGTCGCACTGCACATTGAGTAAGTATGGTAAGTGCGATAACCGGATTACCGATGAGTATTGTATTAGTAATGCAACGGGACGGTGTGAGTCAAAGTGTGGACTTGGGTCGGAGTAATAACCCAAACACAACACCAACAAAGGACTACGAAAAAGTGCGAGTGGTGGTTTACCTCCGCGGTGTCCAGAGAGGATGTGCTGAGGAGGGGGGAAGGGGATCTACACCAACAGGGTGATGCAGACGATGATGCAGGATACTCCTGGGGTACAGGAGTAATAGAAGACGAAGGGGATAGGGGTCTGGACTCTTCCTAAAGCCTAGGAAGTGTCAAAGCGGGGATTGGGTAGACTGAGACTGAAACAGCGATACTACACCTAGAGATTGGTGCAGCAAAGGGGCAGGGATGCCTCTGATGTCCAGAGGCAAGGAAGATTGACTGGTATGAAGCCTAGACTCCGCTTGAGCCTAGTATAAAGAATAGATCTTGAATAACTTGGATAAACTTGACAATATTGAGCCTTTAGACCTTCACTGAAGGCTACAAGACTCAAAGAGCTGAGGGGATACTGACTGAGAGAGTCTGAGAGAGGGATAATTTCGTGCAATTGGGTCTCTTTTCACTGGGCTGAGCCCAGGGGTTTAAATACATGGGGGGGCACAGCATTAAAGTACAAAAAGAGAAGGGAGTAAGCAGAATTTGTCAAGGATTGGTAAGGGATTGGTAAGAGCTTTGTAAGGGGTTTGTAAGCGATCAGTAAGCAAGGGATAAGCAGGAATGAGTAAGCATAGGAAGCATGAATAAGCTGCTGAGTAAAGGAATGAGTAAGCTGCATGACAAGATTGATTGGTAAGGGAGTGAGTCATCAGCTGAGTAATATACCAAAAATGCGAAAGGGATAGAGTAATACTGATGACAAGAGAGCATCAGTAAGCAAGGGATGAGTCACTGCACAGCAGAAGGAGTCATTGATGCACAGCCTAAGAAGTTTGATGGGGGGCTGTGTACCATCAGGAATTTGATGGGACAACAATGGGGAAGATCTGGGATTAATAGGGGGATTGATCCGAGACAAAACAGCCACAAGAAGGGTACCAGGGGTCCAGAGGTCTTTTTGGGGGGTCAGCATACACTAAAGTATAGTGCATGTGTTCTAGCGCCGCTGAAGCGCAACCATGGGCTCCCTTGACGAGCTCTCTTCTGGGAAAGAATGAGAGAGGGTTCTTCTTCCTAATAGCACTATAAAGTGGGGGGAATAACTGTCATGGTGCTGGGGGACGTCGTCTGAAAGTAGGGAAGCGGATAGAGTATTGAATTCGACGCATCCAGGGAAGTGAGACGAACGACAGAGGAAGATGGACATGGCAAGTATCTGGGAGGAAGGGACCATAGGCTGAGGGCTCAGGGGACACAGAGACGACCAGAGAAGACTTCTCAAGCTTGACAATAGACCTAAGATGACCAAAGTACGTCCTTGACGCAGGACTGACGAGGAGAACGCGCTGACCGAGAACGAGAGGGACTGAGGGAGCAGGCTGGGAAGATATGTGCCAGGCAGTGCACGGGAACTCTGGGAGAGGCTGTCCTAAGAGCAGGACATAGTGGAGATCTGCAGCAATAGCGGAGAAATGATCCAGAGAAAATACGGACTCCATAGTGAGCGATGAAGTGAACGTCTGGATTGCGGGGGGAATATCTCCGTGGGAAATGAACGGATTTGCGTCGGAACTTGACAGGCAGATAGACCACGCTCTAGGCTTTCTGACGGTATAGTCACGTGCCTGATAGCTTCAGAAACGACAGAGCTATTCAAAATATCGGAATGCCGGCACTGGGCGCCTAAAAATGACATTTGGGCGCTAAAAATCATTTCTTCTCTTTCTCCTTCGTTTCTCCATCAATTCTTCGGCTTCTTTGATCGTTCTGGTATGGGAGTTGGACTGCAGACGTGTGCATTCCTTTCTCATACCACAATTGACGTTATTCCTTCAGTTTCTTCTGCTTCTTGGCGGTTCTCGTGCGATAGATGACTGTCTGCATTGGCATTCATCTCTCGCATCAGGATAGTCGTCTTGTGCGATAGATGGCTACGATGAGGGTCCGTCGTGCTTATCCTTCGCATAAGGATCATTCGATATAGGCGTTATCTTCCATGTTCACTGTACCAAACCTGTTTGGTGCGTGACAACGGGAACATATAGTAACCGGAAACAAGAAAGGAAACATATTAGGTAATCGTACAGGGAGACAGAACAGACAACACGCTCACCAATCGGTGGCGATACAGGACAGACAGAGAGAAATGGAAAGGGAGTACATACAATAAAACGGGCGGCGAACACGTGGATGCGATTGGACAATAGGGTACAGGGTGATCGGATGTCATGGTCGTGACAGTATCCCCCTCTTAGGGGCTGAGCCCACGAGGCTGCAATGCGTATTCCACACCGAATGTGTGCGACCATTGTCTGGGTTTGAAAATTGGTTAGGGCGTATATAAGACTGGCCTTCGGTGACGGTAACCCAACAAATTCTCTTCTTCATAACATCCTTGATTTGAACATGTCCGCTAGCAACACCGACAACGTCGACTGGACGCGCGCCCCCTCGCCCGAGTTGGAAGGGAAGCCGACCGATTCAATCCAAGTCCAAATCGCCAAGTTCAACGAACAGTCACGTCGGCAATGGGAGCGACTGATGAAACAGGCGGCTGAGCAAGAGGCGAGGAGGTTGGCGGAGGAGGCTGCCAGGAAGAAGGCTGAGGAAGAGGCGAGAAGGGTCGCCAAAGAGAAGCGGAAAGCCGAAGAGGAGGTGAAGCGAGTCGCCGAGGCTAAGGTGCGAGTGGATTTTGAGGCGGAGGTGAGGGCGAGAGAGAAGGCCGAGTTGCTGGCAGCTGGCGAGGCGATGAGGGAACGTTTGGGTCTGGGGCCGAAGCCCAAGGTGTGTCGTTATTAATTCTTTATTGACTTTTTGTTGATTTATTATTTGATTAGCCTCGCCAAGTCACTGCTCGTTCCAACACGGGCATTATGGGGTTCAAGCCCCCTTGTGACCAATGCAGGCGGAGCAGCGACAGCGGTGGGTGCAAGCTGGCCGACGGAGCGTGCACACCAACGTGTGGTCAGTGTCAACGATCTAAGGTAAAGTGTACCTTCAACGTGTCGACATCGGCGTTGGAACGGTCGGCGAGCGGAGAGAAGAGAAACCAGAGCGAGAAGGCGGTGGAGGTGGAAACGTCGCCGAGAGGAGGCGAGAAGAGGAAGCGGACGAAGAAAACGATCGCCGAGGCCGCAAGTACGGAGGAGATCGAGGTGGCAATGGGAGGATTCTCGGTGGCTGGGCCATCGAGTCGACCAGACCCAGTCGCGCTGGTCCTAGACCGCCGACTCGGGGAAATCGTTGCGGTGATCGACCACAACACCAGAGAGCTGGCGAAGCTCGGTTGAAAGGTGGAAGGGGTTGCATGGGAGACGAAGAGGGTGGCCGACACTAAGGACCTGAAGGGCAAGGGCAAGGCAATGCCCAAGGAGAGCGAGGAGCAGCAAGAGTCGGACGAGATGGACGGGGAAGGCGAAGAGTCAGGGGATGAAGACGGAGAAGGCGAGTCCGAGTAGTCGGACTGGACTTAAAATGTACTTGTATTTAGTTTTCTTTTTACTTTGTTTTGTACACTGTGAATAGACTTTTGTTCGGTGATCTGAGTGACTTAGTGTGAGAGGCTTTCTAAGGGGCCTGGCTTAGTCGGGTAGGCCTTGTGGTAGTCGGCCACGAGTTCTGATGCGTGTCCGAGCTCGGTTGCGATCAACCAAGATGTTTCCTCATCGGTACCTTCGTAACCAGCCCATCTAACTAGGTAGAGGAGTGGGCATTGGCGTCGATGTTGGTCAAACTTTGAATCGAGGATCTCGGTGATCTCGAACTTGGGTTCGCCGTCGACTTCGATGGGAGGTGGTGGAGGTTGTGACTGATTCAGTATTGTGTTTGGTGTCACGGGTTCGAGCTGTGAGACGTGGAAGACGGGGTGGACAGCATGCATAGAGTCAGGGAGACAGATTGTGAATGATAAAGTGCCAACTTGGGCGATGATTGGGTAGGGGCCGAGATTCTTCTCGGAGAGTTTCTTTGATGGTCGGGTAGACCTAAAGTACTTGGCTTTGACGAATACTTGATCACCGACTTTGAAGTCGGGTGTGGGTGATCTTCTGGCGTCAGCAGGGCCTTGGTACCTTTTCTGGGCAGCAGCCATTTCTTCATGTAGGTACTCATGCAATGACTCTAGGTCAACTGTGTATTCCCTTGCCCGAGCTGATGAAAGATTGCGCTTGGGGTGCACAGCGAGGTTCGGGTGATATCCTTTGTTTGCGAAGAATGGTGATACACCAGTCGTAGCGCTAGGGGCATTGTTGTAGGCGAACTCGGCGAGAGGTAGTAGGTCCGTGAGACAACCCTAAGGGCAAAACCCAAAGAACTACCACACAGCGAACTCTGAGAGGAAAGGATGCAAGCGTCTTAGAGCAAAGACCCAAAGAGAGCTCGAATGGAGAGCCTCTGGGTGCTGGATTGCAGCAGTATATATACTACACTACACGTGTCCTGTGCGAGGCTATCCATGAGGCTGTATGCTGTACGAGGCAGTGAGCACAACTGCCATCCTGTGGTAAGGCTATGCTAATGACATCAAGGGATACAACATGTACGGCACGAGGCTGTAGTCCAGACAGACCTACAGATAAGATGCACTAGATAAGATACTACGGTACGATAAGATAAGATGTCATCTAATCACAGATTAGATAAGATAAAAAGTTAGACCGTTACAGTCCGACCAATTGTCCTGCTGGTAATTGCAGTACATCCTGAGGTATTGCTCGAGTGTTTGATTAGCTCGCTTGGTCTGTCCATCACCTTCTGGGTGATAGCCCGAAGTGAAATGTAATTTCATATCTAAGGCCTTGCCGAGTGATTGGAAGAAATGCGAGATGAACTCTGAGCCTCGGTCAGACGTTACATGCGCAGGGACGCCGTGCTTAGCGAAGATGTGGAGTAGGAAGAGCTGTGCGAGCTCGGGGGAGGTTATTGTGTCGTGAGTCGGGATGAATATGGCTTGCTTTGATAGTCGGTCAATGACTACCAGAATGGCTGTGAAGCTGGATGAGGATGGGAGTTGCTCAATGAAATCCATCGAGATGGAATTCCATGGTCGGTCGGGGACCGGTAATTGCTTGAGCATCCCGTAGGGTCGGTGACGTGGCATCTTAGCTCGGGCGCAGGCCGTGCAGGACTTGACGTAGTCTTTTACATAGGTACGAATTCCTGGCCATGTGTATTCGCGACGGATGAGCTCTAGAGTGCGGTTCTGACCGAAATGTCCCGATAGGGGATGGTCATGCTTGTATCTGAGGACACAAAGACATAGGTCATCGGCCTCGGGGATGTACATGTGGCCATCGAGACGTAGGTAACCAGTCTCATCAGTCGACCATCGGGGGTTCGATGTGTCCGAGAGGTGGGCTTTAGCGATTGGATCGGTCGGGAGGTTGGCTAGGATATCGGCATGAAGACGCTCGACGTCCATGAGTGCACTAGCTCTGAGTACTGGGGCGTGTAGGTATGTCGCGCGAAGGGAATTGGTGAGCTGTTCAGCCGTGAACACCGGTCGGAGGTTCTGTGGGTTGACTCAGGCGAAGCCCCTATCCCCCTCTTTGGGGTAGACGTCCCAGCATCTAGTCAAGGCGTCGGGCTTTGCATCAAGTTTACCAGGCCGGAAACGAATGATCAGGTTAAAGGAGGAGAGGTATTCCGACCATCGGGCTTGCCGACGGGTGAGAACCTTAGAGGTGGAGAAGTACTCCAAATTTTTGTGGTCGGTCACGACGTCGATTGGGAAGGCAGGACCCTCCAGATAATGACGCCAGGCCTTGAAGGCTTCGAAAATAGCGAGAAGCTCCTTGTCGTGTGTATCGTAGTTCAGCTCAGGCGCGGTCAGAGTGCGAGAGTAAAACACAATTGGTCGTATCTCGCCATCCAAACCAGTGATGGATAGGATACTGGCGATCGCGTAGTCCAAAGCGTCGGTCTCAACTGTTAGTTGGGCGCCTGGCTGGAAATGGGTGAGGATGGGAGCTGTGGTGAAGGCCTCCTTCAGGTGATTAAATGACCGTCGGCAGATGTCGGAGAAATCCCAGGGGGCATCTTTCTGTGTCAACCGAGTTAAGGGAACCACTATATCGGAGTAATTGAAGATGAATCAACGGTAAAAGTTTGTGAAACCGAGGAAGGACTGAATGTCCTTCACCTTGCAAGGTTCGGGCCAATCGCATATTGTCTTGACTTTGTCTTGTGACATTGTCAAACCGTCAGGGGAGATGAAGTACCCAAGATACTCCACCGAGTCCGAATGGAACTCACACTTTTCGGGTTTGGCGTAAAGCTTGTGCTGGCGCAGTCGCTGAAGCACTTCCCGAACATGCTTGGTATGGTCCTCCATGTTGTCCGAGTAGACTAGAATATCGTCGAGGTAGACTACGATGCAGACATCGAGCATGTCCGCGAAGACCGAGTTGACAAATCGCTGAAAGGCTGCAGGGGCATTGGTGAGACCGAAGGGCATCACCTGCCACTCGTACGAGCCATAGCGAGTCCTGAAGGTGGTTTTCCACTCATTGCCTTCGGCAATGCGAACCAGGTGGTAAGCATGTCTCAGGTCGATTTTAGTATAGACCTTTGCCCAACTCGGAGAGTCGAGTAGGTCGGAGATGAGAGGTAGAGGGTACCGATCCTTCTTTGATATTTTGTTGAGTCCTCGGTAGTTGATGCAAAGTCGGAGAGAGCCATCCTTCTTCTTGACGAAGAGGACAGGGGCTGCATGGGAGGATGAGGTCGGATGGATGAAACCAAAGCGAAGGGTTTCGAGCTCGACGGGGGAGAGAGAATAGAGTCTTCCGGGCGGTAATGGCGCTCCTTCTTCCAGTTCTATCTTGAGGTCATATTCCTGATGAGGCGCGAGTACCGATGCTTTCGCCTTACTAAAGACGTCGGCAAAGTTGTGGTATGCCTCGGGGACAGAGGAAAGGTTGGGAGCAGCATCGACCGATGCAGCGCGAAAGCTGCCATCAGGCTTTAGCTGAGTAGAGAACTGTTGAGAGCCATCTAGCTGACAAGCCTTCAGAAAGGCTGCAGCATTGATGAGAGCGATAGGAGGTGCCCGAAGACCGGAAGCCTGAGGCGAGTCGGTCGGGGAAGGAGACGAGACTGACATGTCGTCGAGTCTCAGTGCGCTCGGTGAGGGCGCTACAGGGTCGGGGAGTGAGCTCAGGGTTGGCACTTGTTGCGTGGATGTTCTGAACTCGATACTGCTCAGTACCCAGTCAATCGACGGATTGTATCGGGTGAGCCAGTTGTGCCCGAGAACGATCTTACAGTCAGAGTCCAATGGGGTGACATAAAATGTCATCGGGGTGATGTCGCCAGAGGGAAAACGGATAGGTAGGTCAGTTGCTTCGGTGATTATGGTGGTGGTGGTACTGTCGAATAGACGGAGAACAATCGGGGATACCGAGTAGTGTGAAAGAGTGTTCATATTGGCAAATGACGGATCTACAAAACAGTGGGTAGAACCTGAATCTACTAACGCAGGAAAGGAAGGCATAGTATGGTCAACGATTGTTACAGAGGGTCGGAGAGAGTTTGGATCGGAAAGAGTGGCTGCATTGAGTTGGGCCTCCATAGGTGCACAGTCGGGAACAACGCAACTCCCACTCTGTGCGGAGTCTCGGGAGTTGCTATCTATTTTTTTGCCTTGGTGGAGGCCATCGGTTTGGCTTCCGACGTGTTGTTCATAGTAGTGGTGGTAGCTGCCCTAGCCTTGGCTGCTCGAGAGCCTGACTTGGGGCAGTCCTTGGCCTTGTGGCCAGTTGCACCACAGAACATGCACAGATTCATGTCGAACCTGTGCTTGCATTCCTCAGAGGTCAGCTTGCCGTCCTTGTCGAGCTTGTCCAAAAGCTCAGCAGTCTTGCCCGACTTGTTAGTTTTCCGAGTCGGGTTTGACGATGAAGAAGACTGGGCAGCGTTGCCCGAGGGTTTACCCTTATCGGTTTTACCCGACTTGGTGTTGGGGGTGTTGGTACTAGTGCTGGTAGAGGTCTTGTTCTGACGAGCGACCTCTTCCTTGTGTTCCCAATATCGGGCATCGATCTCCTGGGTGAGGACGCGAAGACCATTCAGAGTGCGCAGTTTACCAACGCGGCTGATCTCGTCCTTGATTCGGTCGGGGAGACCTGTATAGAAGTGATGACGCAGGGCGCCATCACTGTAGCCCCGAATCTGGGACATGATACGGTTGAAATCAACCACGTATCTGTTGGCACGATGGTTTTCCTTCATGCGGAGGTGGTTGAGCTGATGCTCGGCATCGGCAACAGGGTCGTGGGGACCAAAGGTTGTTTGGAGTTCAATAACAAACTCTTCCCAATCGGTCATCCAGATTGGATGGTTGTGGGGGTCTCCTGTACTGAGTAGGTCTGGCTCGAACCATTCGAGAGCCATTCCTTTCAGGTATGATTGCGCAAATGTGACCTTGGTTTGGTCAGTGCGAAACGCCTTCGGTCGGTCCTGGAAGTTGAGCTCGCACTGGACTAAGAATGTGCGCAACTTCTTTGGATCGGTCCCGTCGAAGGTGTCGGGTTCGCGCACCTTGGTGCGAGACGAAGACTCGGATGAGCACGAAGATTGCACGAGTCTGTCGATAGCGATGGAGAGGTTATTGAAAATGACTAGACCGGCCTCTTCTTGGTTGGGGATGCCCTCAATAGGGTCTTCACTGCCATCATCAGGGTTTGGATCGTCGGGGTTGTCGGGACCATCACCGCCGGGACCACCGTCACCAGGGCCATTGTCATCGGGATGGTCACCACCCAGGTCATCGCCAAGGTCTTCGACGAAAGCCCCAGGTGGGCGACGCTGAGCGGGGGAGGAGGCTCTCTGAGTGGAGAAGCCTTGGAATTGGGAGACAGAGTCGGGTGAGCACCTGAGGCTAGTCAGAGCGCTTAAGGCAGCAGCTCGACGAGTGTCGGATGCTGAGGGTTCTGGGTTGTTTGCGCGAGCGAGTTTGGATTGTCCTGGACATAGATGATTGTGAACTTGTACAAGACTTCAGTTCGAATATACTGTCAAGACTGGTTCTTCACCGATCTGATCTCTATGGGGGATCTGGGGGTCAGAGGTTGGCCTAGCGGTAAGACCGAGATGCTACATAGCGTAGTCGCGCTTCCCGAGTAATAGGAAGGCCGACCGAGGGTCTGACGGAGAGTCCGAGGGTAAATGGTCTACGACCGAGTGCTTGTACGAGGATAGAGACAGAGAGCACGAAGAGAGAACAGATGAGAAGTATCTTATTCGATATTCGAACTGAAACTACAACAGACCGAGTATCTAGGTATTTATACTGAGTGGAACGGATGAGGCGATGTACGGGAAGTCGGGATTACCGACGAATGACAAGCACAGTCGCGCTGCGTGCTGAGTAAGTACGGTAAGTGCAATAACCGGATTACCGATGAGTATCATATTAGTAATGCAACGGGACGGGAACGTATAGTAACCGGAAACAAGAAAGGAAACATATTAGGTAATCGTACAGGGAGACAGAACGGACAACACACTCACCGATCGGTGGCGATACAGGACAGACAGAGAGAAACGGAAAGGGAGTACATACAATAAAACAGGCGGTGAACGCGTGGACACGATCGGACAATAGGGTACAGGGTGATCGGATGTCACGGTCGTGACAGAGGCAAGCCGGTTGAAGTCAACTATGTACTGCGTAACGCGGTGAGCATCCTTCATCCAGAGATGCTCTAATTGATGCTCTGCATCAGCAATGGGGTTGTGAGGTCCAAAGGTACTCTGGAGCTCAGCGACAAAGTGAATCCAACTGTCCATCCAGCGTGGACGGTCAGCTGGATCACCGGAGTTTAATAGGTCTGGTTCAAACCATTCTAAGGTCATCCCTTTTAGATATGATTGGGTGAAAGTTACCTTTGCCCTGTCAAGGCAGAAAGCCTTGGCTCAATCCTGGAAACAGAGCTCACACTGGACCAAGAAGGTCCTGAGCTTTTTGGGGTCTGTGCTGTCGAAGGTGTCCAGTTCACGGACTTTGGCATGGGAGGAAGAGGAGTCGTTGGTCCAGCAAGAGGAGTGGGAGAGGTGGTTGATGGCGATGGCAAGGTTGTGGAAAATGGCTAGACTAGGATCTAGTTCATCCATGGCGTCGATGAAGTCGTTGTCATCATTGTTGTTGTTGTTGTTGCCATCTCCAGGGTCGTCCAGATCACCTCCGGGGCCATCCTCAGGGCCAAACCATTGGTATCGACCGGGGTTGCAACGTTCTGGAGTGGAGTTGCGATGATAAGGGAAGTCGTCACCGGGAGCGGATCCATGGTGACCAGGGTCTGCAGAACCACGAAGGCTCTGAGACACAGCATTGCGATGCGGAGTCATCAACACTCACTGCGGAAACTAGTTTTTAGTCAGGGTATAATCAGATCCTCAAGACCCACATAATCTGATGTTGGATTAAAATAGTCGTTAATCTGAGTAGAATCAGACCTGTCGATTTCTGGATTCCCCGTCTAAATAATCACACCATAAGCGAGGTCGGATGATACACAGCAATTGTACACTGACCCAAAGCAGGTCTGCACAGCGTGTCTTTGTTGACTCTGAATATGCTCGTCTCATCCTCCATATCCCACCCATACTACCATCCGAAAAGTACCTCTATTCTTTTTTCCAACCCTCAGAAATGAGTATGGACTTAGCAACTTTTTCCTTCGGAGTCTCCAAGTTCACAGGTCCCCTAGTACACCATGAACATACCTGAAGTACGTTTATCCCTCGTTATGGGACTACTTCAACTCATTCAGCTACCTTCTCAAGGCTGATATTGACGCTAATGAGACGGTTTCAACCTCAGACCCTGGTGAACTCGAGCCTTTCGGCATTTTATCATCCAGATCGCCCACGACCAGCGTCAACCATAATCTGCATGTTCTTAGGTTGCATGTCCCAGCAAGCATCAAAAATGTTACGCTTTCTTTCGAGCCAAAGTCCAAGGGTCCTGTGGTACACGTTCATTTGACTTTTCTTGTACCATCTTCGCTCACTGCGGTATGCCAGACTATCCAGATTTCTTTCCCCACAGCTTCACCAGCACCTACATGCACTCGACAACCTGTCATCAACAACAGGACCGGTACTATGAGTGTCCTGAAGTTAGAGCGCACAGAGACAGCCAGCGCTTTTCATTGCCCAGTAAGTTATTCGATGTCTTTCATCTCATAAATACTGATGTAATGTCGCACAGACAGTTGCACAAGAACATTCGGCTCATATTCCAGACCCTTTTTCTCCCGCTCACAACAAGCCAAACAGGTTGGACGCTATGATCATGACCGCTCCACCTGAGGCGTCCTGTGCTAATGTCAGTATTGTTGATGGCAATGACATCGGGCCCGCGAGCAGCCGGCGATTTCCCACTGCTGTGGAAGTAAGTCACAGCTACTTGTTCTTTACTTCATTGAAAACATCGATGTAGAAAACAGCTTTGCAAGTGCTACCAGCCCACCCGCTTCCACCACAATCACCTGGCCTGTCCCTCAAGCGTACCTTCACCCCAGACAGTTTTGCGGAACCGGAGACGTTTGATAGTGTGAGTACCCAGGTCTTATGTGTAAGTTTTTTTTGTTTCTTTGCCGTCATGCACTCCATACCATCGCTCAGGAAAGATGGGCCGAATTTCATGGAGATTTTATTGCTGAGCAGGCAAATAAGAGATGCCACCACCCCATATTTTCTGCTACCACTCCAACTCCACCCTCTAAGGCTAAACGCTCTCGCAAGTAGTACTCGATTTCTCGTGTAGTACCTTTGCTTTATGGCAATATCATTGTGCACATGACCACTACACCTGTGTGCATACTAAGATCATCTCATCACCCCCTGTGCTATCATCTCAGATCAACATCACTCATCATCCAAGGCCCATCGATATCTCTCAATGGGGTTCCGGCAGTGCCACTGCAAAACTCATAACTGCCATGGGGCCCTTGTAGCAGCGCATGTTGCGGCTGTGCATCAACGTGCAGACTTACGTGCAAAAACGAAGATATCGCAGTCACAGCTGCGTGTCGCAGGGCACAGGGTTGTTCCCTCTGCACATAAAGATGTCGGACCCGTTGCACGCTCGTTTCCACACCCTGTATGCGAACCTTTACCACCTCTCTCTCCTGATGTAGAATTTTTCGACCCTCCACGCACTTCGAGCAGCACAGTTGAACAAGAAATGCTCGACAACGGCACTCTTACTGGCGAAGATATTGATATTCTGACCTTTGGCAGTGCGCTACCGAACCTTGGCCCCAACTTTCACAGCCCGGAAGCACTCCGTTCGGCCGTGGATTACTTTCAGGAGTACAATGCAAGGACATCTGCTGGTGCTCGCCCTCTCACTTCTTTTGCAGCTCACCACCTCCCTGCCAACCCAGAGCAAGATGCCTTCCAACGCCAGTTGCGGCAGATTGTCGAGGAGGTTCGTGAAGAGGAGAACCATGGCCCACTACCCAATGACCACGATCACTCCTATGAGGATGGATTCTTCTCTTATTCAGATGAAAATGATGATCCTGACGAAACAGAGCCAGTGCACGAGGCACCCCATCCCACTGAGCACGATGAAGATGATCCCAACCCCATTTCCAAGTTGTTCTTCGCATCACTGAGGGTTTTGATATTGGCCGTTAGCTGCGCAACGATGGCATGCAAACCTTGTGTCGGAGTCTCATGATCATAACCTGACTGGGGGCCAAGGTAAGACCCACTCCGAGAGCGAGATGCTGAATAAATATCGCTAGGACAGTCCTCCATCGGAGTTTCACTACGTCCTTGGCCCAACGACTGGCTTCGAGAAGGGTTGTTGGCATACAAGAAAGGTGTTTGGCCACGGGCGTTGTTCCCATTGTAAGGTGTGTAGTTGACACCATGGTTGGACTGACTCCCTTCTGTATAGGAATAGTCTTCGTGTTGGCATCGTGAATCACAAGGACTGCCATGGAAGGAAAACTCAGGAGAGAAGAGCTATTCATGTTAGGTTAACACAGGGTGAGTTACGAACGAGGGATTGGTACGGACTCCAGCGCGGTCCCTTTGCTGAATGGAATGACTAGATCCAAACGGATCATTGGGTTGGGGGCGTCCAAAGCCATGGGGGGTTTGTGGTACGGGAGGATGCCCGCCTTCACCGCTCATTGATGACTGGCGTCCAGGCAGCATACTACCACCACTCGTACGCCTCTGCGAGTACATGTCCTACTTGGAATGGAGGAAGGAAAGCTAGTAGTGGGGACGGAGGGGGCACTTTTTTCATGGGGCGCTGGGCGAGCATTTTCGAAGCCATCCCGTGTAGCATGCATTCTGGTTATAATCGAGTCTGATTATTCTCAAAAGTATGAGCAAAGTCGCGGGAATCACTGGTATTTGTATGATGCAACTTGGCGAAGATAGACTAGAATCACAGTCTAATCAAATCTAAATACTGGCTATATGGTGGGCATTGGCATAGTGATAAGTGCGCAAATCCGCCCAGGCAATGCTTGGAGACAAGAACACTTAACTACCGTAGTCAGAGATATTCTAGGGAATTTCCAGCTCCAGATATAGACCGACTATCACTACTATTCTGACTATCCCCGGACCTGATTAAAATCCCGTTGCCGCAGTGACTGCTGGACTTTGAGCTGTGAAGCTCCTAAATTGGCTTACAGAAGCCGGAGGTTGCCTGCGGTTAGACAGGGCTTGTTGAGCGGCAGAAAGATGGAGGTCATCTACTGCACCTGCTTCTTCAGCGAGGCAGCAGTACGAGTGTGAGAGCACGTAGTCATGGTCATAAGGGATAGGAACTAGTTTGCATACGAGATTGGGATAGTGAACCCACACAAGTGTGAGTCTGAAATACTGTCAAGTCCAGGTCTACTCCAGTAGGGGGTCCGGTCAAGTCCGGACAAAGGCGGACGGAGGAGGAGGGCAGAGGGCTGGACAAGTATGGTGAAAAGTAAACAGCCTAATGGCGGACAAAGGATGACCGGAGTAAGGGATAGATCAAGTCCAATGAAAATAAAGTCAGGTCCAATGAAAATAAACCAGGTCCGGTGAAAATACTACAAGGTATGAGATATAACAAGTTCACGGAGAACTCACGTCAAGGCAGGGTAAATGGGCAAGTGTGGTAAAGACTGTATGCAGGCTAGACCAAGGGTCGTAGTTAGCGAAAGGTTATCTGTGCGACTGTTGACCGGAGTAACTGAGAACGACCGGAGTTGAGCTGTAGGGCTGCAATGTGACCGGAGTAACCGGATATGATCCGGAGTTGGACATGGTCGTAACAGTGACCATGGACCAGAGGTCGCGACGATTGAATGTGTTGCAGTGCGTGGTGAGTCCCTTTGTGCTGCGTTGTGCACTGGCCATGAGAGACAGGTCACATGACTCCATTGTGGCCTTTGTGTTGCTATAATCAATGCTGCAGCTCTTGTTGCTGTCTGTTTCAACTGGACAAGGTGAGTCTTTGATTCCGTTTGCTTTAGCTGACATTTTTCACCCTTTATTGTTCTTTTACAGCTGTCTTTACAGGTCTCCAGGTCATTGCAGCGCAGATCCCCGCTTTGGGCACAAGTTGGCCCCTCCAAGTCGTCTGTTTGGCCTGTAGGAGGCGCGATTTGAGTTGGCGGATCGAGCGGTTGGTTCTGGACCCTTTGGTAGGTAAGTTCATCTCCATTCGTCCGCTTTTCATCGCTTCTGACGTCCGTTTCGATCCCTTCGCCTCCAAACTCGAGTTTGGGGGTCAGGTTGCCTTGATGGTGCGATCTGGCATGATTGGATGGAACAGATTGGTTTACTGACTTGTTTACAGGTTATTTTTGTTGTCTCAACATGGGAGCTTGGGTAGTAGGCCCATCAGAGCCCTCAGCACTTGTTGGTGCCCTCAAGTCGGCATTTTTGCCTGTACACTGCAAGCATTTCCCAATGTTTTATGACAAAACATTGTAAAAAAATAGAAGAAAGAGATACTCTTTTATTTACAATTTTGTTCAACAGAAAAGACAAATATCATACAGCATTATTTTTGTCATTTTTGTGTCAAGACATGATTTGAGATCATTTCTTATGTTGAGAAAATAAAATATTTAACCTTTTTCTTTTGCCTGTCCCTTGCAAAACAAATAAAGAAATAACAATGTAAATTTTCCCACAGCAAGCATTTTCAATTTTCTGCAGTGAAAAATTGAATCAAAAGATACTCTATTCCACAAAAATAAATGTTTAGGAAATATGCTATATATTTTTGGTCATAACACTCTAGCCAGCCAATCAGTATCCAGGAACAATCATGTTTCTTGAAGAAAAATTTATTGTTTTCTTTCAACATGTTTTTAGAAATAATGTGATATCTTATTTCTAATAAAACATGCTGAAATTCTTGGTATGAGAAAAGTTACATTTTCTTTTCTTGATTTGTTTTTCAAGGAACAGGCAGAAGAAAAAGGTTAAATTTTTTATAGTTCTAACATAAGAAATGATCTCAAATGATGTTTTGGCAAAGAAAATGACAAAATGATGCTGTATGATATTTGTGTTTTTGGTTAAACAAAATTGTAAATAAAAGAGTATCTCTTTCTTCAATATTTTTATAATGTTTTGTCATAAAACATTGAGAAATGCTTGCAGTGGTAGCAGGCGTGTTTCGAGTCAGCAGCTTGAGCGGTTGGTACAGGGCCCTTTGATAGGTACATCCCTCATTATTTGTCTGCTTTTCGTCCTTTCTAACCTCCGTTTTGATCGTCTCGCCTCCAGATTCAAATCTGGGGGTTGAGTCGCCTTGCTGGTGCAATCTGTCTTGATTGGATGCAACAGATGGTTTTACTAACTCATTTACAGCATCTTCTTGCCATTTCAGTCCAGGAACTCAAGCAGTGAGCCCATCAGGGCCCTTGGTGCTCGTTGTCGCCCTCCAGCTGTCCGTTTCACCTGTAGGAGGTGTGTTTCGAGTCAGCGCGTTGAGCGGTTGGCTTGGGACCCTTTGATAGGTAAGTCCATCGCTGTTCATCCGCTTTTCTTCGCTTCTGACGTCTGTTTCGATTCCCTTGCCTCCAAACTCAATTTTGGCAGTCGAGTCACCTTGATGGCATGATCTCCCTTGATCAGATTGAATGGATGCATCGACTAACCCTTTTACAGCTTCTCCTTGCTGTCTCCATGCAGGTGCTCAAGTGGTGGACCAATCTGAGTCCGCCATGATGCTCATTGGCATCCTCAGCCCTCCAGGTAGGTTTGACAAGCTTTTTATCAGTTGTGGGCCTATTCTGCATGCTAACCCTTCCGCTTTGGTAACGTTTAGGTGTTTTCCATTGACAGTGAAGTGGCTGAGACCGTTTGTGCTCGTCATTGCGAGCCTTCAGTTCTCGCCATTGAATCTGCTCGATTTCGGCTTGTTTAATTGCGGTTGGACTGTCTGGCTAGGGCTGTTTGTGCTTGCAGTTGCAGGCCTTCAGCTGGGCGTTCTGGAGTTGTCTCTGGGGCGGTTAACGTTTGGTACATCGTCCCTTGGTGCTCTGCACTCAGGCGTTTGGAGTTTTCTGACTGGTAGTCTGTTTTTAGTGAACGTTTCGCACAGCATTGAGTCACTGGCAATTGAGGGCATAGATACCCAGTTTAGATTGTCTCCCACATCTAGCATGGAGACAGTTTTGCCGTTACGAAGACTGAGTAGGTGTGGAGGCCACAGCATGTGATTTAAGCCGAATTGATTTCATTCACAGCACGTGTGTGCGGACGCGTTGGAGTCAATGATCCAGTCCCTTTGAGTAGGGCTGGTCTGTTGGACCACGAACGGACAGAGCGGAGGTAAGTGGGTTGATCCCATATTCGCAACATGAGCCGCTAATTCCGTCTCTTCCATTTCCTCCTTCAGTGTGTCATCTTTCTCCTTGGAGCAGGTAGCAGCGTTCTTCGCCCACCGTTCGTCATCAGTTTGGCTGCTCTTCGAGCAGTAAGTGCACAACCTTTTTCCTTTTTTCTCTTTACTACCTTTTCCCTTCCCTTTCCCTTTAGATCGTCCTGCCGTCTCCACGGCAAGAGCCAAATGGGTCGAGGCTATCTTCCTCGACCTTTCCTCAACCGGAATTTTGCTATTGAAAGCATCCATCATGAGTTTGTCATTGGTGGCCATCAAAATGGTCCGAAGAGGTGAATAGGTTGGCAGGCGTGAAATTTCCATAGCAATTGCGGCAGGTGGGTCTTTGAGTGGCTGGCTGAGCGTTTTCAGTGTGTTGGCCTTTTGCCACATGGAGTTTAGAGTAGTTTCCATAGACTCATCGTCCACAAGTGTGTTTCGGAAGAATTCGCTTATTGGGTAGGTGAATGATTGTTTCCCTTCGAGAATAGGGTAGATGTCTTTCGAGTAGGAGTAGTCTTGATAGCACGAATAGGATTGTTGCTTGTCTAGTTTTGTAGGCCAACAAGGCTCATAACCTTTTGTTAGATGGCTCGTGCAGGGAACTAGCTCAGAGGCAAACTCAGTGTCTCATTTGGAACACTATCTGTATGATAACTAACCTAGCTCAGAGGCAAACTGAGACGACCCTAGGCAAAACACCAAGGACCCGACCACACGCTAAGACTCTGAGAGGATAGGACGCGAGTATCTAGAGCAAAGACCCAAGATGAGCTCGAATGGGGAGCCTCTGGGTGCTGGAATGCATGGTATATATACTACTATACACGAGGGCTACGCGAGGCTATCCACGAGGCTACGTGCAGGTAGAAGGCTATGTAATGACATCACTGTGGCAGCGTGTACAGCACGAGGCACAGGTCTAGACTAGGTAGATAAGATAGAGGCTGTACACTAAGATAAGATAAACGCTATCTAATCGTAGATTAGATAAGATAAAAAGTTGGTCCGTAACACTACTCCCCCCTCAGGTGCAGGATTCCAGACTGCAGAACTGAGCGTCGCAAACCGTGAAGTTTTCGGGGATACAACTGAACAACGAGTCAAAGTCCGCTTGGGCCATATGAAGTTTTCGAGGAGCAGAGGGGTTTTCTCGGTAAAAGCGCTCGACTACCAGAGGAGAGTTCTTTAAATTCAACGAGGGTTCCCATGTTCTCTCATGTTCTTCGTATCCTTTCCAATGTACCAGATACTGGAGTTGTCTTTTATAAATACAAGAAGCTACAATATAGTCCACTTCATACTCCTCATCGCGTTCTTCAGAGACATGTACCGGACCGGGCCGAGACACGGGCTGACCGGGAAGAGGACCTAAATAAGGTTTAACTCGAGAAACATTCACAACCGGGTGAATCCGAAGAGTTTTCGGGAGTTTAAGCTCAACCGCATTCGGGGTTACGCGAGTGACCTCATAGGGTCCGATCCACTTCTCCGTAAGCTTCTTAGAAACACGATTTAGCATACAAAGGTTGTCCGTAGAAAGCCAAACCTGTTGGCCTACAACATAGTCCGGGGCGGGATTTCTATGCTTATCCGCCTGAAGCTTCATATTACGTTTTGCCTTCTCTCAGAAGACTCAACGACTTTATTAAATATGGTGGCAAAGTCTTTAGCCGCTGGGGCTACTGTGTCCACTGGCTCAACACCCATACAAGGGGAATAACTCCAGGTAATTCCAAACGGTGAATCAGTGGTTACTTCCGAAACCGTGTTGTTCCAAACGAACTGGGCAATCTTGATCCATTTGGCCCATTCGTTCTGACGATCATTGACGTAGGTTCGGAGATACTGATTAATTTCGCAGTTCAACCGCTCCGTTTGACCATCGGTTTGAGGGTGAAACGCTGTAGACATTTTTCTTTTAACGCCTAGAAGTCTATACAACTCCCCCAGGAAGTTGCTCGCAAAGACCGATCCGTGGTCTGACACAACGGAAGACGGGAGTCCATGCTGACACCAGACGTGGTCTCTAAATAACTCAGCGGTTGACAAGGCGGTTTCCTCCTTAGTACAAGGCACAAACACGACCTCCTTGGAGAACCGATCAACCATGACTAATATATAATTGTAACTGAGGGATTCCGGCATCTCGGTAAAGTCCATAGTGACATCAAGCCACGGGCCGCTAGGGGTAGGGAGAGGAACAAGACTTCCAGAAGTCTTTTGATTCGACACCTTGGACTGTTGGCACTTTTGACAGTGCTTTACGTAGGTTTGAATCTGCTCTTTCATTCCTTTCCAAGAATAATGCTTCCTGAGCGCATTATACGTAGCTTTTACTCCTTTATGACCAGCAACAGGAGTATCATGAAAGTTCGTAATGAGCGACTGTCGCTCTTCGTAAGACTGATCAGTAACGTCGACCAGTTTAACAGATACTGGGTTCAACAGGACCTGATCCTTGTTGTCCTCGGAACTAGATACGTAATGGTCCGATCGCCTGCTAAGCGGATCTGCAACGTGCATTTGGGTTCCCTTTTTATAGATAAGCGAGTAGTTAAACCACGTCATCCACATCTGCCAGCGCGCTTGTCGCTTAGACAGGTTTTGTGACTTGGTAAAGTACATTAAATTATGGTGGTCCGTGTAGATCTCAAAGGCATAAGGAGTGGCCTCGAGATAATGGCGCCAGGCCTCAGTTGCTTTTATGATGGCCAGCATCTCTTTATCGTGAATAGGATAATTTCGTTCTGGAGGTGTCATGGAATGTGACATGTACGCGACGGGTCTGAATTCGCCATCTTCGCACTTTACGGATATCACTCCCCCGACGGCGAACTCAGACGCATCGGTTTCGAGGCGGAATTCGCAGTCCTGGTCGGGGTACTGAAGTACCGGAGCACGAGTAAAGGCGGCTTTCAAAGCCTCAAACGCAGTGCGTTCCTTTTCTCCAAAGTTAAATACCGTACCTTTACACGTAAGGTCCGTCATGGGCCTAGCCCATGATCGCATAATCTTTAATGAAGCGTCGATAGAAATTGCCGAGCCCGAGGAATGCACGAACTTGCTTTACGTTCGTTGGCTCAGGCCATTTCAAAATAGCATTAACTTTCTCAGGGTCCATTTTGATACCATCACGTGACATGATCATACCGAGGAAGTCAACTTTGGTGACTCTAAAGCGACACTTCTCGGGTTTGACAAATAAGTCATTGTCTCGTAAACGTTTCAAAACTTCCAGCACGATTCTATCATGCTTTTCCTGATCGTCTGTATCCGTAAATATCATAAGGTCGTCGATATACACCACGCAGACATCCGACATATCGTGGAATATTTCATTCATCATTTTCTGGAATGTCGCGGGTGAATTACAGAGACCAAAATACATAACTAACGGCTCGAAAGCCCCTTTGTGCGTTACAAATGCAGCTTTCCACTCATCGCCTTCGCGAATCCTCACATTGTTGTAACCCCAACGAAGATCCATTTTCGTGAAGAGTTTACAACCCTTAAGCTTGTCAACAAGCTGAGAGATAAGCGGCAGCGGGTAATTATTTTTAATCGTCCAGTCGTTTACATAACAGTAATCCTGTACCATGCGCTTCTTGCCATCCTTTTTTGGGATAAAGAAGACCGGTGACGTCTGCTGACTAATAGAAGGCCGAATATATCCTTTAGCGAGTTGATCATCAAGGAACGATTCGACTTCTTTTTGTTCATCAACAGAGAGCGGGATAAGTCTTCCCTTTTTGGGTGGGAAGTCTTCTTTTAGATCCATTCCATGATCCCAAGGTTTTTCTTAGCGGCATGCGCTCCGACAACTTTTTACTAAATACATCTAAGAACTCCCAGTACTCGTTAAGCACCTGCTTCTGAGCTTCCTCTAGGGTCGACTCATCGATAGTGACCTTTGATTCATGAGCTTTCAAAGCTTGCACCCAAGTTTCCTGAGACTCATTCTCTCATAATAACTTAGCAAAGCGTGTCTCTAAAAGTGACTTGCACTCTGGAGGACACCTAGTTAAATTAACTTTGCCGGTAACCCAATCTATATCGGGGTTGTGCTTCTGAAGCCAGGTGTGGCCAAGGATAAGCGGCACTTTTCCAAGGCATGTGACGGCACACCATAGCTTTTCAGCATGTTTCCCAATACCGACTGTCAGCAATACATAATGCGTGATATCGCCCTCCTGATTCCTAGTGCCATCTACGTTAAGCACAGGGACGGGCTTTACCAGCTTAGATAACTGAAGTCGTCGATCAAGAGCCCAGCTCTTGTCAACAAAGCAGCCAGTAGCGCCACTGTCTAGCAGGGCGTCTACCTTAATAGTATTAAGTGGTCCGCGGATGCAGACCGGTACCGTCACTTCACGTTCCATTGTGAAGGACCTTCGTAAGTCCATGAAAACTTCCAAGTTGCCGGCGGGACTTTCCAGTTCCTTAGATGCCAAAGAAGGAGAAGAAATATTTTTATTCGATCGGGAATTAAGCACGCTCGATTTTACTTCTGGCACCAAGCCCTTTGCAGGGACCCCCTTAGAAGGTTCAATACAGTCTGAGTCACAGTCCACAGTATCAACCGACAAAACAGAAAAGCGAGAAGGGGAAACTGAGATGGGAGAAGCTACAGAAGATACTTTCTTGTGAGTTTTTGCTATTTCTGTACGTAGCAAAGCAATGCGGTATTTAAATATTTCCTGCACTGCAGGAGTAGTAGTACGAGAAAGTCTATAGTCCAGAATACGTACAGCTAAGTCCAATGGAGACTCGAGAGCAAGGATGCCCGTTTTATCCTCACTCTCTAATCTTTTAAATCTTTGAAAAACGCCCGCATTTCTGCGAACGTCATTCCTCTGACCGCATTTAGCCGGTCATCCTCCGGCTGGGCTTGCATTGCCCGTGCTTGTGGTTGCCCACGACGAGGGTGGCGCGGCTTTGTGCACTCACGTGCGATGTGGCCACATAATTGGCAATTGTAGCATTGGGGCCCTTTACCCCTTTGCTGGTTTGTCTCAGCGGCACCTATATCCATGGGGACACCACTCCCAGATGTGGCTGAAGACGAATAGTTCTGGCCCTGGTAGTATCGGGCAGAGCCTTGCCCTTGGAGGTTGATGAGGAAGAGTTCCTGTGCTCTTCCCATCGCGCGAGCAGAGTTTGCGAGTCGCTCGTACGTATCTCGTCGCATTCCCTGTATGTAAATTTGCTCCAAGAGTTTCCTCTGGAGCACACGTTCGAGCAAGTCGCGAGCATAATTGTCCACACAGCCCCCCTGGTTCTTGAGCGCCTCGAACTGTGTTAAGAAGTCGTCAATTCTCTGCCTCGGGCCCTGCCTAAGGCGGAGAAGTTGGGTACGTGCCCACTCGGCGTTGTTTCCGGGGAGAAAGAACCTCTCTATCTCCTCCGTGAAGTCATCCCAAGCGGGCCAGGCTGGCGGGGGCGGGGCGTTGGTGAGGGCCTGGGCTGCCGCCATGCAGCCGTCCAGACGGACTTGAGCCCACCGACCAGCTTTCGGGCCAGTGAGCCGGGAGAGAACCGCGGCGGTGACCTGGGCATTGTTTGCCCCCTCCATCGAGATCTGTATCCAGACCTTGATTTTGGACCACCACTCGTGGAACTTCTAAGGGGAGCCATCGTAACTCCCGGGATCCGCGACCACCTTCTTGCGCGACGGCGGTGCAGGGCGAGGCTGTGCAGCCGTAAGGGCCGCGAGATGTGCCTGTAAGTCGATCTGCCCCTGGACGAGCTGTCCGAGGAGCTGGTTAAGGTCTGCCATGAGGACCTAGTAGGGGTGGAGACAGGAATAGGGGGTAGGTCTTTGTTTAACCGGTCGAAGACGGGAGGACCGGAACGTGCGGCGGCGAGCGAGCGGGAGGTCTGGCAGGGGCGGGACAGGAAGGGAACAGTGGAAGCCGAGGAGGACTTGGATTTCGAAGTCGCTGACAAGGCGACTGTAGGCGGCAACAGCGTTGGTAAACTGGAACTCTTCTTTGATCGCCGACTCCCTTTCTTGTACTTTGACAAGGGTGTCAGGGCGGGGACCGTAAATGATCGCCAAGCGCTCCTGTTGCGCTCCGACGAGGTGACGAGGGAAGTGGTAAGGTATGGTGGCTATCGTAAGGGGTGACGTAGGAGTAAGGTTACTTTGGGACTAGATCCCCACAGTTGTTCCACTAAACTAAGTGTAAGACTTTGTTCACCTGTTGCGCTCGCCAGGTCAGGGCAGTGGCACAGCTATGCAAAGAACAAACGGCTAGTGGCTGCAGATCACGGTTCTACCTCTGCACGGACGCAGGAACTACTGAGTACGTATGTCTCAATCGCCTTGAGGCTGCGAACCTCTCTTGAACGGGCGCCGACCTTCAGACACCAGGCACGACCCTGGGCTGGTGTACAGTATGTAAAGGTAACGGTGCTAAAAACTCCCAATGCCGAAGCACTACGGGAACGGCGCTAAAGGCTGGCCGTGAACGAAACGGAAGGTGTGAAAATGAAGCTCCTTAACCCTGGAGTCCGGGTATAGTTTCCCTTTACTAGGCCGGGGAACAGCGCATGGAAGAACAAGTAGATGGTTTAGATTCGAGCTCAGGTGAGACGACCCTAGGCAAAACACCAAGGACCTGACCACACGCTAAGACTCTGAGAGGATAGGACGCGAGTATCTAGAGCAAAGACCCAAGATGAGCTCGAATGGGGAGCCTCTGGGTGCTGGATTGCACGGTATATATACTACTATACACGAGGGCTACGCGAGGCTATCCACGAGGCTACGTGCAGGTAAAGGCTAT
>JAYMGJ010000236.1:0-36857 GCA_037178675.1 Scleroderma bovista
CTGTAGTGTTGATTACCCAATGTTGTGTAGTGTTGATTACCAAAAGTGCAGACTTCTGATTAGCCATTATTGTTTAGTGTTGATTACCAAAAATGCGGACTATTGATTAGGAAATGTAGTGTAGTGTTTGTGTATTGGAGTTGATTACCAACATTGTGTAGTTTTCATTAACTAAATTCAGTAGTGTCAACACTTGATTACATAAGCTATCCAAGTGCCACTACTCCCAAAACATTACCATATTTGGTCAATAGTTGACTTCAAATATTCCCACCTTTGTTCTGGTACTTTTCTTCCCCTTCTGTGCTTCATCCCTGGTCCAAATGTACTGTAAAAATGATTCTGTATCCCATGTTACCCTATAGGATCACCATTGGACCCTCATCTAAATGTGCAAGGGGCTCTGTATCCCCAGAGAGTAGTGCAGGCTTAAAAACACCAAAAATGTTCGCATTTTTGATACATTCAACATATCAACTTAAAGAATGCATCCCCATACAGGGGATATATGTACCTACAACATATTTACAGTCCACAGCATGGGATCCATGTCCTGGTGCGATGTTTTATGTTTTTCCTTTGCAAACATATCACCATGGCAGGAAATTACTAGGAGGTATGGTGGCTACTGGATGGTCTCCAGTGGTATTACTATGCTATACCAAAGTCCCAATACAATCTAGTGAGCAGCTGACCACTCCAAGAGGAGCAGCATAGAAAACAGCACTTTCATAACAATAGGTGCTGTATGATCCTCCAGATCAGGTATGCACAATATGACTATCTCAAAAGCTGGGGGATACCATACAGTAGTGGATACAATTTACTCAAGTCAATACTGCTTGATGTGGGGGAGGGAAGGGCACAATAACATACAGAAGGCGTGGGAAAATACCCCACAAAATGCGGAGATATGCAAAAACATTACATATCACACAACACATAACATCTACTGACCTAGAAATGCTACCAACAGCCTACTAATATCACATAATGCTTATACTCAGCTGTTCCTAGACAACCAGGTATGAATTTTCAAGTCTAATGATAGACTTGAGACGACCAAAGTACGTGCGTGACGCAGGACTGACGAGGAGAATGTGCTGACCGAGAACAAGAGGGACTGAGGGAGCAGGCTGGGAAGATATGTACCAGACAGTACACAGGAGCTCAGGGAGAGGCTGTCCCAAGAGCAGGACATAGTTGAGGTCTGCTGCAATAGCAGAGAAACGTTCCAGAGAAAATGCGGACTCCATAGTGAGTGATGAAGTGGGTGTCTGGATTGTGGGTGGAATATCTCCGTGGGAAATAAACAGATTTACGTCGGAACTTGACAGGCAGATAGACCACGGTCTAGGCTCCATGATGGTATAGTCACATGATTGATAGCTTCAAAAACGGCAGAGCTATTCAAAATATTGGAATGCTGGCACTGGGCACCTAAATTTGACATTTGGGCACTAAAAATGATTCTTCCTTTTCTCCTTCATTTCTCTATCATTTCTTCTGCTTCTTTGGTTGTTGTGGTATGGGAGTTGGACTGCAGTAGGTTGCATTCCTCTCTCATACTGAAATGATTATCAATCCTTGGATTCTTCTGCTTCTTGGTGGTTCTCGTGCGAGGGATGACTGCTGGATGTTGGCAGTCATCTCTTGCTCCAGAATAGTCATTCTTGTGCAATAGATGGCTACAACGGGCTTGTATTCATTCCTTGCATAAGGATAGTCTTGACTTTGCATGATATGGATAGTGAGGGCTGTCTGTATCCTCCAAGTCGGGACAATCTTTCAACAGATCTTCGGTGCGTTCTTCGCATTAGTTTTATTGGCTAACCATGTCCACAGTACCAAACACATTTGGTGTGTGACACCGGGGCTTCTAGTCCCTTACCAAGAAGTTCGCTACCACCTTGCAGAGTGGTGGCATGCCAATCTTAGGTGAGTGGGATTTGTTCTCGCGGCTTAACTTTTGGTGATAATGTTCAGGTCAGACCAGCTAACAAAGAAGAATTATTCAATCTTCGCCATGCATCTGCTCGTAATGTTATTGAACAGATATTTGGTGTTCTCAAACGCTGCTTCCGCATCCTTCTCCTTGCCCCTGTGTATGGCCTTGACATTCAGGCACAGATACCTGCTGCACTCTGTGCACTGCACAACTTCATTCGAGTACATGATCCATTTGAGGACTGTACCATGGATAACTTCGAAGGCGATGACAAGCTTGTGGACTCAGGTGGTAACAGCCAATCAGTGGCTGATGCAGGAGCCAATGAAGTCAATGAAGTTGATTTTTTTGCAGATGCCAATGGAGGGAAGCAGCTTTGGAATGAGATTGCAATGAGTATGTGGAGGGATTATCAGAATATCTTGCATGAGCAGTCAGGGCAGATGAACATTGATGAGGACGATGGCTTTGATTCAGAATTAGGCCATTTGTAGTTACTTTTCTGTTGCATGTACTCATTCTTGCATGCAATCATTTTCGGTGGAACAAAATATCAATTGGAGGCACAGCAACAGAACATGTAGTAGTACAGATGCAAGGCTACATAGCAAGATATGTGAAAACAGGGGGGGGGGAGGCTGGGCATTCGTATGTTGGAAGTGTTACATCATGACATTGGACTCAGATACATCCATCTTGGCAATAATCTGGTACCTCGTATCCTTGAATAAATCAGTGATATATGCACGGCAGACACGATCATTCTTGATGTTGATGTACATGTCAAGCACTGTGGGAGGTGATTCATCAGCACTAAGAAGCTTCAACATGAAGCGCTGCTCGATTTCTGGTATTTCAGAATCAATGCCACTGAGTAGATCACAAGCCCTCCTTCTCTTTTCACCCTGTACATCATCCTCCAGGAGGTTCTTGATAAGGTCTGACATGTGCGACATGGTTGAGCGTACATCTTGCAAGGCAAGTGTAGTGGTCATATGTGCTGCTCGGTTGGTAGTCAAGGGACCAACACCAGCTGAGGTTTTCCCAGATTTGGCTGAGAAGCAGCTCCTCTTGTTGGATGACACAGCCGAAGGGGGATAAGAGGTTGCAGGCAATGAGGGATCCAACATTGGAAAGGTCTCTGAGAAGACATGTTTCCCAGTTACAGCTGATGATGTGGGAAGGCAAGAGCTGGTGCCGGAAGTGACTGAAGGAATGCCAGTCTGAGAAGGAACCCTTGGATTCTGGGTGGGTGAAGTGGAAGTGTGTGAAGACATGGTGTCAAGATGTGGTGTCAAGGCAGCAGGGAGCTGGTTGCTGGCCACTAAAGTCTGAACTGGAATGGAAAGATTTGTTCAACTTTTGAGAGCAAAGGCCACCCTTTGTTGCTGAATTTTGTTAGTCGAGAATGTAAAGGCTAGTGTTCAAATCAGTCTTGGTCATATCCCCAAACAAACCAGGGATTTTGTACCTTTGATGCCACATAAGCAGCAAAAACAGCCTTCTCAGTGTCAGTCACTACATTGGCTCCATGTGTATCACTCCAACTGACACCAGACTTGTTTTTCCAGCCCAGGATAACATTATATGTCTGTTTGATCTGGAAGGACAATTGGAAGGTGTCAGTCAGTCACAAAGAAGGGTTAGAGAACCTACTGATTGCCACTTGTTCCGGACTGCCTGTGCACTCTTCAGTGGGGATCCTTCAGTACAATGGGGGGCAACCTCTTGTGCAACCGCATTGTAAACAGCATCTTTAAAATTTCCAGAATCAGCTCGCTGGGCATGACATTCATAGAGGCCATCAATGAGCGCAATAATTTCAGCATTGTTCCACAGCTTTGACCCGCCTGGATTCTGGCTCTGGGTAGTATCTTCATTTACCATAAGGATAACAATTTCAACATGATGAGCTATAAAGGATAGAAGAGTTTCCACTAAGTGTTTGCGACGGATGGGTGAGAGGTGATTATCAGGATGATGCCTCGCCATCGGTGGCTTGAATGCTATCAACAAGGGATGTTGAATATTTCAGAGTCTGGCATGTGGCATGCATGGATGCCAACTTAGTCACCATGTTCAATGCGACCAAACATTGTATCTCACAGTTTCTGAACTAGCTCTTAAGGCCCTGAGGAGAGGCCCGGAAAGTGATTTTGAGGTGGCCATCTATGGCCCTCACTATGAGGTGGCAATGGGTTGCTTTGTGGACATCAGGAGCTTGGATCCTAGTGATGCCCAATTGGAATGCCTCAATATGATAACTTCACAGCTTCTTCAGCGTGGAAAGCATCTTGTGGAATTTTGTCAAGTAGTTTTGGATTAGCGATAACATGTAGATACTGTACTAGTAGCAGATTATCACAATGGCATCTGATCTACTTGCCGCAATAAACCATAGCTGGACATAAAGAAGTTGGCGTGGTATTGTTGTAATGAAACTAACTAAACGGAGATGGTATCGGGTGAATCTTAGTCTAGTCTAAACGGAGGTTCACATATGATGCTCTATCCAGCAGGTTATTTTGCAGATGCACGGGAGCACAGTGCTGTCACAGCATGTCACAGTACGTTGACTTTCACAAAATTTCACTAAGTCCCATCACTTACCCCACCCCCACTCTCCCCCACTCCACCACCACTATGGCAGCGCAATCATACTTGCAGGTATGTTTCTTTTTTTTTGTTTTGTATACTAACTATTATTACTGTTGAAGCAATACCTATGTACGTAGAGGAACTGCTACTCCAACTCACCTGTTGGGTGGAGTGCACAACCTGAGATGGTAGCGGTAGCTGGTCAAGAGCTGTTATATTATATAAGCGGTGGACGCTGTTTATATACAACAAATAGTGTGATGCGTGACTGTGACGTGTGACGTGTGACATGTAACATCTACTCTAAGGAGGACTATTACTAAGTCTACACTAATATGGGTCGCAGTCTTGTGCGCACTTCGTTGACGGTTTACGCCGGGTGCACATGCGACTTCAACAATTACAGGTCTTCTGCGTGCATTGCACACCGTGTACGCCTGTACAGCATGATTTCCCCCACAGCTCATATGTTTTTTTTTTGTTTACTAACTATTATTACCAGCTCATTGGATGGACACTGGCCCCACATCATCACACAACCCAGCCACTCACACCAACCACTCACAGAATCAATGCCAAGACAACTAACGGTGGTGACAACAACCAACTCTGGGACTGCCACCGCAACATGACAACACAACCAACACAATGCTGACCACAACCACGACCACCACGATGCAACGATGTCTCCGACACCTCCACCACCAACGCAATGCTGGCCACCACGACCATCTCCACCACACCAATCAGTGGCAACACAGCTCTGCACCCGACAATGGTGATGACAGCCACCGCGACAGCAACAATGACCACCACCGTGTGTTGATCGCCACCACCACCACTCACTGACAGCCACCACCCCACCACCATAGATGGGGACAGCCCCAGCCCCAGCACGCACACACTTGGCAGTGTAACCACCACCACCCCCTGGTGTGATGACAATGACAAACAATGGCCCTAGTGCTAGCATGCACACACGCTGCAATGTGATGACCACCACCAGTGTGACAACGACAACCCCAGCATCAACATGCACACATGACCACCACCCACCAGCATGACAGTGAGGACTCCAGTGCCAGCATGCACACATGCTATGGCATGACGATGATGACAACAACGGCCCTGGTCCCAGCCCCAGCACACCCACCCAGCGGTACAACCACCATCAGCACCATGGTAAGGCGATGGCAATGACACCAGTACTACCAGCATGCACACTGTGACCCGACCACCACCACCACCAGCTTAACGACAACAGCCCCAGCCCCAGCATGCATGCATGCATGCTGCGACCCGACCACCACCACTACCATGCTTAGCGATGACAACCAGCCCAGCATGCATGCTGTGACGTGACTGACCACGACCATGACTGGCGACACTCCCAGCCCCAGCATGCATGCATGCTGCAATGTGATGCGACCATGACCATGACCAAGACCATGACTGGCGACAATGACGATGGTCCTGGGCAGCCAGTGCCACTGCAGGGACAGACAATGACGACAACGACAACGATCTGGGCAGCTACATGGACACACGACAATGACGGTCTGGGCACAAGGACGGACAGTGACGACAATGACAATGATGGCATTCCTCGGCAGCCAGTGCCGCTGCAGGGACAGACAATGACAATGATATCGACAGCGATGACAGTGATGAGGCACAATAGCAGCGAAGGCAATGAAGAGTGGGGATAGTACTGATTAGCATGTAGCTACAATTGTAATAGTATATTATGCAATACAGAACTACAATATGGCTACAGAATGACCCAGAGTGATACAATGTTGATACAGAGCAGTGACAGTCCAACAGCATGACACAGCGGACACAGGAACAGATTTATCTATATTAGGTATAGTTTGTACAGAGCACGACAGCAGGTAAATAGTCTGTACAGCGCTGTACTGTAACTGTACAGACTTGTACAAATGGGGACCTGTCAAGACTGGTTCTCCTTGACGATCTTACTAGGAGGTCCAGAGGTGCAGGGAACTAATGAGGAGGTAAGTCCAGGCACTAGTAGGTGCTAGTTAGTGCGGAGAGTCAAGTCTGGGTCAAATGAACAAAGTCCGGGCACTAGAGAAGCACAGGGAGTAAGTCCAGGTTTTGCAGAGTAAGTCCGGACTGCGGGAAAGTGGTCTGGAGTTGAGTGCAGCTTGTCTGGAGTGAAGGACATCCCAGAGGTGGGATAAGTCCTGAGAGGTCTAGCGTTGAGTCTGGGACAGAGGTGGCTTTTGCCCTCATGCGAGTAGGAGACTTGCTAGGATCAGACATAGGACCAAGGGGATGAGATAGGATGGAGGCCGGAGTTGGCTGGAGTTCAGGAGTCCAGGTGAACAGATGGAATAGGAGAGCATAGTGGGTAGTACAGAGTGGGGAGTATCTTAGTCAAGATTTGATCTAAGGAAACTACTAGGTCAGAGTATAGTAGTTTATATAGTAACAAGACTAGAGGTGAGTATATATGGTGACAAGTAAACACCTTAGTCGGGACAAGGGATGGAGCAGAAACAGACAGGAAAATAAAGCAGGTACAGGAAAATAAACCAGAGCAGGAGCAGACATGGGGAACTAGGATTACAGGGACGATGGAGCAGATGCAGGGACAAGTGAAGTAAAGGGAACTAGGTCGGAAGAGGACAGGTAAGGGTCAGAGGTGGACTTAACTAATGTTAAGTCTGACCCCATGCACCTACTTAGGCCATCTTACACGGCCACCCAAAGGTGAAAATTGGCTGAGTGTCACAGACCAGCAGATGGTAGCCCAAGGATGGACTGTCACCGTGTAACACGGGTTGGGCCCAAGTTGGATATTATCACCTTGTGATATGGGTGGGCTATGGTGCTGTTTCAGGGGAGTGGATAAAGGTGTAATCACCATGTCATATGTGCAGGCTGAGATTTGCTGTAATGGAAGGTAATGGGTGGGCTAGGAAACATTAGTACCAATTAATATAGTAGGGCTGAGCCACTGGGCAATAAGGTGGAACTACAAATAGGACTGCAGGTTCACTACCAGGGTTTGACTACTGCGGGTTGACTACCGCAGATTGACTACCACAGATTGACTACCACGGATTGACTACCATGGGTTATCTACTGTGGGTTAACTACCATGGGGTAACTACTGTGGTTAACTAACTCGGGTTGACTACTGCGGGTTGACTACCTTGGGTTGACTAATGTGGGTTGATGCAGGCAAGTTACTTCAACCTAGAGCTGCATTGGACATGCCCCTAACAAATAAGGCCATACAAACCATGTCCTGGGCATATACAACTGTGTAAATATGATTGATACAAATGAAAAATACAAGTTCTAGCAGCAGGATGGATTATATGGACAAATATGGCCGCGGGAAAATTACCGCGGCCTAGCACAGCCGTGGTACACATGTCCTTAACAAATAAGGCCATACAAAACAGTTCCAGGCTATGTACAACTGAGTAAATATGATTTTCACAGTTAATACATGATCCAGTAGTAGGAAGGATTGTATGGACAAATGAGGCTACGGGAAAATTACCATGGCCTAACACAGTGGCAGTACACATGTCCCTTACAAATAAGGCCATAAAAAACATTTCCTGGGAATGTACAACTGAGTAAATATGATTTGCGCAGTTAATGCACTGAGATCCCAGTCCTAGCCGCAGGAAGGATTGTATGGATAAATAAGGCTGTGGGAAAATTACCGCAGTGTAGCACAGCTGTGGTGTACATGTACCTAACAAATAAGGCCATACACACCATGTCCTGGACATGTACAACTGAGGAATGCCTCTTGTACCTCAACCACCACCTTCCTCTTTGGGACAGGCCTCCGCCCCACCCAAGCACCAGTGTTCCCCCTCATCGCCATGCACGATCCGTCTCTCAGAGATCGGAAAGTGCTACCATGCCTTCCCCAAAGGCACCTTTCGCTCTCGATTTGCTCCCCCTGCAGTCCCCTGCTTGGTTCTCCAACACATTGATGCTCACCCTTTCTTCTGGTCCTGGACCATGAAAGCTGGCCCTAATGCCGGCAAGTCATTCACTGTCCCCACTGTCCTGACCTCATGTCCAAAGGACAGTCCTAAGGCTGTCCTGTGGATAGTCTCTATTTTCCATACATTCAAATCCCAGCTCACCCCCCAGGCGCTAGACCAGGCGACGGGCAGGGTCCTCCCTGCGTATGTCAAGCTTTATCAAAACAACATGCTGATGCACTTGCATGCTCAGCTGGCCTGCCTTTGTGTGGGAAAACCATCACCCTCTGCTGCCCCCTCTCACGCTGCCCCCCAGTCAGCTGTGCCCAGAGCCCCCCAAACCCCCCTGAATGCCATCGTGGAGCTCCAAAGGGAGGTTGTGGCCCTGTGAGCCGAGGTCCAGGCCCTCTGGCTCTTGCACGAGGCATCCATTATACCCCCCCCTTCCCCACACACTGCCCCCATGGTGGTGCCTCATCCCCCCTCCCCTTCTGCTGCCTCCTCTATGTCCATAGTACAGGAGGGAATCACCCACCAAGATCACCAGTGGTTGCAGGCCGTCATTGAAAACCAGTACTGCCCACCAACATTCAAACACATCGACCCCTCTATGGTCCCAACCTATCCTTTTGTCATCCCCGAGGATGTACAACAAGTCTTGCAGGTGATCTACGAAGTGGACATCCGGTTTGTGGGTTTTGACTCCAACAGTGACCTCTGTGTTGCCATCCGGTCACCTGCTGAGCTGATCGTCACAGCGGTTGTTGTCCAGGTGGGTGCTCCCCTACCACCTATTAGCCCATGAGGCCCCTATCCTCCCCCTCCCTCCTTCTTTCCTGCCCAACTCCATGGTTCCTTTGATCACATAGTGCTCAGGGGGCAGCATACGCCCCCCATAGCCCATGCTCACTGGTTGTTACCTGGCACACGGGCCATGTGGCTAGAAATCGGACTCAGCTGTTTTTTCATAGGTACAGTAGACACATTGCATGTGTAGGAAGTGGAGTGCGATATGGGGATGATTCCCCGAGTCACTATAATACCTATTGAAAAAAAAATGTACAACTGAGTAAATATGATTTGCGCAGTTAATGCACTGAGATCCCAGTCCTAGCCACAGGAAGGATTGTATGGACAAATAAGGCCATGGGAAAATTACCACAGTGTAGCACAGCTGCGGTGTACATGTACCTAACAAATAAGGCCATACACGCCATGTCCTGGACATGTACAACTGAGTAAATATGATTTGCGCAATTAATGCACTGAGATCCCAGTCCTATTTGCAGGAGGGATTGTATGGACACATAAGGCTGCGGGAAAATTACCGCGGCCTAGCACAGCCACAGTGCACATGCCCCTAATGACTTAGGCCATAGAATACATTGCATGGACAGGTACAACTGTGTAAATTATGATTTGTGCAGTTAATGCAACAAGTTCTAGCCACAGGAAGGATTGTATGGACAAATATGGCCACAGGTATAATCCCACAGGTCACCACAGCTGCGGTAAACATGTACCAAACAAATAGGGCCATGTGCCAACCATGTCATACCCACACAGTGTCATGGAAATTGCAGATCAGACCACTGAGGATTGATCTTCTGCATAGTTATGTCATTTTATTCCCCGCATGGTTTATCAGTCTCAGATGTGTTTAATGTGGATACTTGCACCTCAAAAATATCTAAATAGGTACTACTATACTAGACCTGAAGACCAATGATATCCACTAAGGAGGCAACCACTCCAGACATGGCCAAGAGAGGAAACCACATATGTCTCACAATAAGGGTTGCATCAGTAGTCTGGCTGTGTATACATTTGCTGACTGCCTAGGGGGCTTTGGATTACTACTGCTTGCTCACTACAGTATACATAAGGCAATAGCACAAGGGGATTGAGCAGGGGAAGTCAAATAATATACCCGATGGCATGGGAAAAAGGCTCAAAATTGCTGAGACTTTCAAAACATATCAAAAACATGCAATAGTACACAACACACAATATTGAGTGTTCTATGAATGATACAATGGAGTCTTCACTGTCCCTGGATGTTGATTGTATGCTATTTGTCATTCTTCACAGCTATCAAACCTCTCAGATGTGACATTGTGCACAATGAAACCCCTGATCAATGCTAACATGTCAATGCTGCAATGTACATGCCATACATCCACATGTTCCAGTCTGTGTCTTGTGTCAGGCTAATGGAGGTGTAATCTATGTCTGAATTGCTATTTCAGATGCAAGAAACTCAATAGCACCATCTATACAGATGGGGGTATGAGGTGTTGTGTACTATTGCATGTTTTTGATATGTTTTGAAAGTCTCAGCAATTTTGAGCCTTTTTCCCATGCCATCGGGTATGTTATTTGACTTCCCCTGCTCAATCCCCTTGTGCTATTGCCTTATGTATACTGTAGTGAGCAAGCAGTAGTAATCCAAAGCCCCCTAGGCAGTCAGCAAATGTATACACAGCCAGACTACTGATGCAACCCTTATTGTGAGACTAGCTGTGCTAGGCTGCAGTAATTTTCCCGCAGCCATATTTGTCCATATAATCCATCCTGCTGCTAGAACTTGTATTTTTCATTTGTATCAATCATATTTACACAGTTGTATATGCCCAGGACATGGTTTGTATGGCCTTATTTGTTAGGGGCATGTCCAATGCAGCTCTAGGTTGAAGTAACTTGCCTGCATCAACCCACATTAGTCAACCCAAGGTAGTCAACCCGCAGTAGTCAACCCGAGTTAGTTAACCACAGTAGTTACCCCATGGTAGTTAACCCACAGTAGATAACCCATGGTAGTCAACACGAGTTAGTTAACCCATGGTAGTCAATCCGTGGTAGTCAATCTGTGGTAGTCAATCTGCGGTAGTCAACCCGCAGTAGTCAAACCCTGGTAGTGAACCTGCAGTCCTATTTGTAGTTCCACCTTATTGCCCAGTGGCTCAGCCCTACTATATTAATTGGTACTAATGTTTCCTAGCCCACCCATTACCTTCCATTACAGCAAATCTCAGCCTGCACATATGACATGGTGATTACACCTTTATCCACTCCCCTGAAACAGCACCATAGCCCACCCATATCACAAGGTGATAATATCCAACTTGGGCCCAACCCGTTGTCACGCACCAAACAGGTTTGGTACAGTGAACATGGAAGATAACACCTATATCGAATGATCCTTATGCGAAGGATAAGCACGACGGACCCTCATCGTAGCCATCTATCGCACAAGACAACTATCCTGATGCGAGAGATGAATGCCAATGCAGACAGTCATCTATCGCACGAGAACCGCCAAGAAGCAGAAGAAACTGAAGGAATAACGTCAATTGTGGTATGAGAAAGGAATGCACACGTCTGCAGTCCAACTCCCATACCAGAACGATCAAAGAAGCCGAAGAATTGATGGAGAAACGAAGGAGAAAGAGAAGAAATGATTTTTAGCGCCCAAATGTCATTTTTAGGCGCCCAGTGCCGGCATTCCGATATTTTGAATAGCTCTGTCGTTTCTGAAGCTATCAGGCACGTGACTATACCATCAGAGAGCCTAGAACGTGGTCTATCTGCCTGTCAAGTTCCGACGCAAATCCGTTCATTTCCCACGGAGATATTCCCCCCGCAATCCAGACGTTCGCTTCATCGCTCACTATGGAGTCCGTATTTTCTCTGGATCATTTCTCCGCTATTGCTGCAGATCTCCACTATGTCCTGCTCTTAGGACAGCCTCTCCCAGAGTTCCCATGCACTGCCTGGCACATATCTTCCCAGCCTGCTCCCTCAGTCCCTCTCGTTCTCGGTCAGCGCGTTCTCCTCGTCAGTCCTGCGTCAAGGACGTACTTTGGTCATCTTAGGTCTATTGTCAAGCTTGAGAAGTCTTCTCTGGTCGTCTCTGTGTCCCCTGAGCCCTCAGCCTATGGTCCCTTCCTCCCAGATACTTGCCATGTCCATCTTCCTCTGTCGTTCGTCTCGCTTCCCTGGATGCGTTGAATTCAATACTCTATCCGCTTCCCTACTTTCAGACGACGTCCCCCAGCACCATGACAGTTATTTCCCCCACTTTATAGTGCTATTAGGAAGAAGAACCCTCTCTCGTTCTTTCCCAGAAGAGAGCTCGTCAAGGGAGCCCATGGTTGCGCTTCAGCGGCGCTAGAACACATGCACTATACCTTAGTGTATGCTGACCCCCCAAAAAGACCTCTGGACCCCTGGTACCCTTCTTGTGGCTGTTTTGTCTCGGATCAATCCCCCTATTAATCCCAGATCTTCCCCATTGTTGTCCCATCAAATTCCTGATGGTACACAGCCCCCCATCAAACTTCTTAGGCTGTGCATCAATGACTCCTTCTGCTGTGCAGTGACTCATCCCTTGCTTACTGATGCTCTCTTGTCATCAGTATTACTCTATCCCTTTCGCATTTTTGGTATATTACTCAGCTGATGACTCACTCCCTTACCAATCAATCTTGTCATGCAGCTTACTCATTCCTTTACTCAGCAGCTTATTCATGCTTCCTATGCTTACTCATTCCTGCTTATCCCTTGCTTACTGATCGCTTACAAACCCCTTACAAAGCTCTTACCAATCCCTTACCAATCCTTGACAAATTCTGCTTACTCCCTTCTCTTTTTGTACTTTAATGCTGTGCCCCCCCATGTATTTAAACCCCTGGGCTCAGCCCAGTGAAAAAAAAGACCCAATTGCACGAAATTATCCCTCTCTCAGACTCTCTCAGTCAGTATCCCCTCAGCTCTTTGAGTCTTGTAGGCTTCAGTGAAAGTCTAAAGGCTCAATATTGTCAAGTTTATCCAAGTTATTCAAGATCTATTCTTTATACTAGGCTCAAGCGGAGTCTAGGCTTCATACCAGTCAATCTTCCTCGCCTCTGGACATCAGAGGCATCCCTGCCCCTTTGCTGCACCAATCTCTAGGTGTAGTATCGCTGTTTCAGTCTCAGTCTACCCAATCCCCGCTTTGACACTTCCTAGGCTTTAGGAAGAGTCCAGACCCCTATCCCCTTCGTCTTCTATTACTCCTGTACCCCAGGAGTATCCTGCATCATCGTCTGCATCACCCTGTTGGTGTAGATCCCCTTCCCCCCTCCTCAGCACATCCTCTCTGGACACCGCGGAGGTAAACCACCACTCGCACTTTTTCGTAGTCCTTTGTTGGTGTTGTGTTTGGGTTATTACTCCGACCCAAATACACACTTTGACTCACAGCGGGTACCGCAGTGTGTGTCAAACCCAAGCCACGGGTAAAGACCAAAGGTGGGAGTGTTCTTATGAAGTCCCACATAGAACTCACCTTATATAATATTTATATGCAGAGAAACAAAAGACTGCCGGAGATCAGATAGTGACCGCGGGTGCTTCTGTTGCTCAGCCATTGACAAAGAGCAAAGGTGAGAGTGTTCCTATCAAGTCATACATGCAATTAGGACAATTGATATGATACAATATCCAGGTAAACAAAGTGCAGTGGCAGGAAAGAGTAAACCCGCGGTGGATGTGTCTGCCGCGGACATACCCCGCTCTGACTCACTGCTTAAGCCCAAAGGTAATGATCTTCGGATGGACTGAATATATCCTGATGCTAATATATGTAATATCTACATGCAGACAAACATCAGGGAGTCACTGATAACAGCACTCACTCCATGCAGGTGACAAGTGCCGGCCCTTCCTCCACCGCGGCTCAACCAAGGTTGAAGACAAAAGGTAAGAGTGCTTCGTATTGCATCACAAATAAATTTATTCCTACAAATTTGATATACGTCCAGCCCAGCCCTCCCAAGTTGCCAAACGGAGTGGTCCGTCAGTTCAAGTGCCAGCCGCGGGTCTTTCAAGGGCCGCCATTACACAAGGTATGCATTGTGGCCCCATCAAGTAAATTACTCATAAGGCTCAAAAGAAGATGCAGGAGATTCATCACTCCAACTCCAACACAAATGTGATGGCAGGGAAAAGAATGTAGTAAGGCGGCAGTCGGTCCGGCCAAAAAGGCTCCCGCCCAGGCTGGAGGATTATGATGACGCCCGTATACAAAAGAGGCGCCGAACGTAGGTTTATTTCATATGTATTGTAAAGTACATACATCAAATATGGGACCACTGGGTGGGTCAAAACAAGGTGATGATCACGACTGCAGTATGTGTATAATAGCCACAGCATGTATATAGGAGTTGTATGTAAGGCCGTGGTATGGATAATGCCCGGGGTAGTAACAACCAAGGCGTCTCAGCACAGTGGCATCATGTACCATATCCACAATATGTATGATAGCCACGGTATTTACAACTATTGACCTCAGCCAAAGGTTTGAATTATAACTGGGGTGACAGTCGCAAGCACATATGTCTGTAATAGCCGCGGTATATATGAGAGCCATGGTATATATGATTCACGTGGTACCATGATGTTTAGAACCATTTAGAAAAAAAGGTGTGGATTACAGCCATGGTGACCATCGCTACTGCGGGGACTATCACAAGCACAATGTGTGGATCCAAAATCAATCACTCCATGGTGCCCATCATACTCACCATGCTAGTGCTTATCCCTGTACAAACTGAATGTTTTTTGTTCAAGATAAAAACAGACAACCAATTGTAATTACAACATTGATGGGTGTAAATCTTCTAATTGATCCATGGCAATCTGTGTGCCCTCCATCTCACCCTTATCAATTTGCTCCAACTTATCTATGATGTCAGCATAATGTGCCCTCAATGCAACGAGCCTCCTCCACTCCCAAGTTTCTTCCACCAACTTGTCCACGTATTGCATGTACCTCGCAATAAGCAGTTTGTCGTAGGAGTTGTCCAGGTGGGTAATTTTGCTGTCCTTGGGGTGGAAGCGGGCTGCAATCTGTCGCGCTGTGCTTACTATTGATTGTCAATATCAATTTAATAGAGATGTCAATGCACTCACATTCATGCCGCAGGCAATTGAATTTACCTTTGTAAATTTCCAGGTCGGCCATCATTCTCAGCAAGTGCCACCATTCCCCTATGATGGTGTCAGTGTAGGAAACTCCAACCAAGGCCTAACTAACCTTCCATATCCTTGGGACATGTTGCAGGGAATCCGCTCACTGGGCCCGATTCCGCTTCCCTTCCCTTTCCCTTATCCACTAACCTACAATGTGCAATGGGGCTCGTACCAACTACCCTTGGCAAGGAATTCTCAAAGAATCTTTCCTCTGGGTTAGATCCGCTCTCAGTTGGCTCACCTGTCCCTGAGAAGAGTGGGGACCCAGCCATCAATGGTGATCCGCGGGGTGACTTTGAAGGGGTGGACTAAACAGACGAAACTGACATTGGCGATGTCAGTGGTATGTATAATGCTGGCTGTGCAGGTGGAGTCCATCCTTCATTGTCCTTCGACGTGTCAGTATCGGAGGAGTCAGGTGATGTTGCGCGGATGGGTGTGATCGGCCGGGGTGATGAGTTTCCATCAGAGGTAGGGCTTGGGGACACTTCAGGAAAGGTTTGTGATGGCAGTAGAGGGGGAGGGATCCATCCCTGGCTATCTTCTGAGGTGTCGGTGTCGGATGATGAGTCAGACGATGTTTGAGGCATGGGTGTGCTGGCTACATCCCTGCAGTCGGGTGTTGATGTGGGTGGAAATGCAGGAGGGTCCCACTCAGGACTTGGCAACAACCCTGGTTCAGCCCAGATGTCAGACCTCGCACCCACAGGTGATTCAAGCATGTGGAACGAACCTTCATCCACTTCAATAGACATCGGGTCTGCCGCGGGTGGAGGGGGAGGTTCATCGGGTGGACACCACCCAGTGCTATTATCACTTGCTGTAAACATAAAATGAGTACTGTTAAAGTGTACACGAAGGATACATACATGTTCTGCTTGGAGACCGTCTTTTTGGAGGTGTCCACCCTGGGCTACCAAATAAACCTGCCCAAAATCAATCTCAAATGCCAAAGACAGTTCCAATATAACGATTTACCATGGTTGGCTGCTCCATCATCGATAAATCTAACATTCCTAGCTGGTCCGATCATGGTTGGTGGTCATGTATGAAATAAAGAAGGCTGGCAAGGGCTTGGTGTTCACAGGCCGCGATCATATATGTTCGGGTCGAATGTTTACATAAGATATTTCCCACCATTAAGACATCTGGAATCTAGGGTGGAATTCGGGTACTATATAACTCTCAATAGATTGCAATTGTTCTATCTTTTTGTAGAAATGTTTAGGTATGAACAAGCCCATTAAATTGTAGCGCTGTAGGTCAGTATTTGCTGATAACAATAGACAATGAAACAGGTTTAGCACACCTGTGGTCATTGTTCCATCACTAGACATTGTGGGTATACTTTTCTATGCTTTCCAAGAAAGCAGAGAAATTTCACACATTATATTTGTAGTGGACTTCAGGTGTCCAGCCTACATTTCAACATTTACCCAACGAAAATGCCTTCTGATTGTGTTTACCTTCCGCGGCTATTTTATCCAATAAGGGTTAGTGTGAATAATGTCGCTTGCACTAGCTATGCAATCACAATATGCAATCACAATTGTACAAGCATTGCTGTATGTGGTCTATTTGATACTAATACTGCACCCATTATACTGTTAAATCTAAAATACTGTATGTTACCGCGGTGGGTTCCCTTCAAAAATCATATGAGACCTTCAATTCCATTTATACCTCGGTGATTAAATTTACATGTTGATGTTGGTGCCTGACTAGCTAAACGGAGATTATTAGCACGTGGCTTGGCACCTGATGATGTACCAATGGTCAGTCTGGGTGTGTGACATCTGCTGACCTAATCATAATAAATGTTCAACATACCGTGCGGCTTCCACACCGCAAACTTGTTTTCCTCTCTCACTCATCTCACTCCTACCAAACTATGTCCACCCAACAATCCGAAATCCAAGTCCCATCCCCATCCAACGTTCCCGAAGACTTCGGAACACCCATGACCCCTGGAGAAGTTATCATGGATGCCACCAGCATTATTACCAGCAGAGTAGCAGCTATTAAGAAAACGAAGGATACTGCCTCATGGCTGGAGGTCCATCGCGATGTCTGGGCCCAACTGGTGAGTCCAATATTCAACATAGTTCAATGCCACTAACAACTGTCAGAACTGCATCAGAGAGGTGGTGGGGAACTTACCCTGCGGTTTCAGCATTCCCCCCATGCTCATGGCCCTTGATTGCGACCTGGAAGATCCATCCGAGGGTATTACAACGTGGCCAAAGTGGCCCCAAATGCTCCAATCCCCTGCAGACAGTGTCTCCGACCATCCATGGTGCAACCGTGGTAAAAATATTCCGGAACCGAGCAACAAAGGCAGGGTGGATGGTGAGCAGGCAGAGATGCAGAGGGTTGATAAGGGAAAGCAAAGGGCATATGAGGTGAGTAGCTATGAGGTCAGCCCATCCGAGCCAGTTGGCGCAGAGGAGGCAAGAAGTCGTCACCGTGGACGTGAGCAGACTCGGGGACGTAGCCAATACCGTCACCCTCGTAAACGTGTCAAGTCCACCCCCATTGTCAACAGCAATGACGAAGACACTGCAAAGCCTACCCGCCACAGTGTAACCAAGACCTACGACCTTCACCATCGCCCTCCCGACTTCCCAATCCTTCCCACCGCTGATCGATGTGACCACTGCGCCCGTCGGATGTTACCCTGTGCCAGGAAGGAGGATCGTGCATGCTTCCAATGCAACAAGGGGAAGCATGGGTGCAGCTTGTCACTCAAGCGCGTCAGGTCGCGATCGCAGTCCCATGCACCAGCTACACAGACAAGCCAACCCGACCCTGCCCCATCACTGGCACTTACTGCTGCCCCAACCCGTACCAACCCTCCCCGTTCCGCTCGCAAACGCAAAGCCAAAAGTCCCGCGCCCATGGATGTCCCCTCTCCACGTCCAGCAGCCACAGCTGGACCTTCCACACTTGGCCCATCAAGGGGCAGACGTGAAAGTAGGTTAAATATTTCCTTTGCTCCGTTCTGCTGAAAATCTAAACAGAATTTGATGGAGTGCTGATAGTGCAACCGCAATGGCTTTCAAAATCACAGGACCACGGTACAAGCACCGAACACAGCGAACATATGACCATGGCAACGACTACAAGCGCCTGCAGCGAATGTTCAGAGCTGGGCGATGTGACGCGTAGGCTGGAGGCGCAAGAGGTTCAAATGGACACTCTTCGCCAGCTCATGGAGAGTCTGAGGTCAGGTACGCTGATTGTCCATCCAGAACTGCCCCCTCCCCCTTCCATGCAGACTTCCACCACACTTGGAAGTCCTGCATTGATTTTCTGTGCGCCCTTGCCTGCTGCATGCTCCCCTGACATCCCTCCTGCAGACCATGGACCGGATCTCACACTGCCCGCGGTTGCAAGCATGGAATCGCCCCCACATCCGCCTGCATCATCTTTGCCTGATGTGTCCACCACCATCGCGATCCATGTGGGATCCATTGCCCCCAACCTCTTGAACACTCTCTGGGGTCCAACCGCGGTGGAAGACAGACATCCGCCTCGGTCTCCCAGCCCTGCTGGCGATGACCATGTGCCTCCATCACGCCCCCCTCCCTTCATCATCTCCACAGACGATGCAATGGCTGTGGATGAAGCCAGGGATTCTGTCCCCACCACCGCGGTAAGTCCTATTGATTCACCCATGGTTTGCTACTTACATCCCCTGTAGTCTCCCAACGTTACAGAAGGTGATGGAATGCCTCTGGATCCCCAAGTGATTCCTCCCCCCATCATCATCATAAGTCCCGCCAATGTCCCTGATAACTCAGTTCCCGCACCTGCAGTTTCAGATGAGGGATGTGTAGGCGCTGTGGAAGGGAATAAAATGGACACTTAATATTTTTTTATCTCCACTCATACATTGTTTTTGCACAGACTATTTGCTTTATTCATACATCTTTGTACTTTCTTTTTTACAACATTTCTTTTTGCCACCAGACATTGTTTTTTCGGTTCACATGTATTAAATTCTTTTTTGTCCTTTACTTTATGAATGCAATTTGTTTGTTTCACCCAAAAAATATTCTACCCCCGATTGTGCACAGATGCTGTTAATTATTTAGCAGCCCTGGTATGCCAACTGAGTCCCGCCCACTTATCACCAGGGGTCCAGTAATTCGTCGTAAATAATTTCATTTGAATGGTACATTTCACTGAATTGTGTGTGGTACTATCTACCCTGCATGAGCTGTCACCACCGTGGATTGTGCCACTTTTGCGGTGTCATTCTACTACCCAACAGTAGCTACCACGGTTGCATCGGTGTACTGCATAACCCATCTATGACCCCAATAATGCAATCAAATTATATTTTCCATTTCATGTTAATATATGCCTCCCATGGTGGTCACTGCGGTTGATACTTTTGTTCCGGTGGAAATGTTGCCGCGGTTAATACTTTTCCACTTGATACTATGTCACCATTCATAGTCCTTGAATAATTGCCATGCACAGAGCAATCCAACAACCCTAGTGTTAGTTTTTATTTAATACTTCCTTTATATAGGATAAACCTATATACCAGTCATCATTTAATATACCTGCGGTCACTATGTATTTTTGTTCCCACAGTAATAGGTGTGTTACTGACATCAAATACCAATAAGTCGCCTATATGCTGCAGCATGTCCTCTTTCCAAACATTGGTGCCATCCTGTTTCATATGCTAGTGGTCCCTAAACCTAACCCCCGGTAGTTGAATTAATCCCGCGGCAGTTTCCATTACCTATTGTAATTACATCCCCGCAGCAGTTCCCCTTACCTATTGTAGTTATTACACCCCCCGTGGTAGTCACACTTCACCCGCGGTAGTGACTGCTTATTTGAAATAGCTATTACCATGGTGCCATTAGCGTAGTGGTGTCCCTTGTGTTGGACTGATTTGAACATGCTCACCTATATACCTATATTATAAAATCATGGGTCATACCTACTGTGCCATTATTATAACTGACCATGGTTCTAGCATAGTCCTGTTCTGTGTTGTACTGATTAGCCAATTTTTATTCTGGTGTGGTTGTATGCATCAGACTAAGGAGGTGCATGTGGTTTACATTATCACACAATATGGAATTATACCTGCCTGCAATCATTCCACATACCAAGGGTAGTGACAACCAACCCGCGGTAGTAACGAGCAAGCCATGGTAGTGATGACCAAGCCATGGTAGTGATGACCAACCACTTGTAGTGATTACCAACCTAGTGATTATTAACCCGCGGTAGTGATTACCAACCCATGGTAGTGACCCATACCCCGTGGATGTGATGACCAACCCCTCATAGTGATTACCAACCTAGTGATTATTAACCTGCGGTAGTGATTACAAACCCACGGTAGTGACCCATACCCCGCGGTAGTGATGACCAACCCCTCAGTGATTACCAACGTAGTGATTATTAACCGCGGTAGTGACACTTTACCCGCGGTAGGAACACCCCTGATTATTGACAATAATCCTGGGGTAATTACCGCGGTGCCATTTGTGTATTGGTGCCCCCTGCTACTCTGATTTGGTTTAGCTCACCTATACACCTACATGATAATACAATATGGGCTTGTCCAATGACATGAATGAAAGGCAGGCCTGGGCCCACCCGAATGATATAGTGAGCACAAATTATGTGCTCCCATTAATTTCCATGACAATATTTAATTTGACCCATTCACCCTCCCCTTAATTGACAATCTAGCCCACCCATATTACATTGTGATAATATCTAAGTAGGTAGCCCATCCGTGGCAATCAATAACAAATTATTCCTGGGCTACCATCCACTGGTCCATGACACTCGGCCGATTTTCACCTTCGGGTGGCCGTGTAAGACGGCCTAAGTAGGTGCATGGGGTCGAACTCTCCCCACAGGATCTCCAGTTAATGCTGAGGCATACGTCTCAAGGTACTTCCAAAGCTCAAGTTCATCATACCCAGTGTCACCATGAGAGTCAAGCACTGGCTGTGTGGGATTTTTCTTGAGTTCAGCGAGAAAAGCTTGGCATGCCAGATTAACTACGTGAGGGAAACACCTGATATTTAATATGCCACTGGTGTCAGTGTGTTTCATTTCGCAGTGAATAGGACACATTACCTTAGGCAGTTTCCATTCCTGTCAAAAGGAATACCTCGTGTTGCGAGCTCAATCTCAATCTGTATCATCATCGTGTGATTATTTGATGCATTGTCTAGAGTAAGCTGTCCCATCTGTTGCAGTTGAGTAAGGTAAAATAGAGCTCAAACATCGGACACACCTTGTGCAATATTTGAAGCTCGTCAAGGATATGAATGAACTCCTTGCCAATGTTGGCACCTGTGTGCATCCCATTAATGAGTCAAAAGGCAATAAGGAGCGTCTTCAAAATGAGTTGACCACATCCATCACGCACCATGAAGTGTGTGGTGACAGCCATATAGCTGTCACGGTTTGGGTCACTCCATAGATCAGTCGTCATGGACACCCTCCCAAGAGAGTTCTGCAATAGATTTGCCTTAGATCATGTAATTGGAAAAGGAATCAGTCTACTTACACTGAGAGACTCTGTGATTTTCTGGTGCTCCTTTTTGTATTCTTCAAGAATCATCGCTGTAAGCTTTGTCCGGTGTGGCAAGGTTCTATCATCAATTTTGTCCTCGCCCAGATATAGCAGAAGTTCCCGAAATTCATCGCAATCCACGATATTCAGAGACTACATAGTAGATGTGAGATCGTGCACTAAACAGCCCACATATGGACCCTCACCTGGTCATCAACTGCTATCCACTGCATCAAAAGATAATAGAACTGTTCGAGTGTGAATGGCACTGGTTTCTTGCCAGCCAACACCTCTCGGAGGTTCCCCAGGTTCTTCAAACCATGGTCCCTACATTCTGTTGTCCACTTTGTTCCGTGTGTATCTTGCAGATGACGCTGATAGCAAGATGTCATGCCATCACCATGACTCCAAGATTTCCATTTGCCTTCTTCACTGTGGTAAATCATTTATTAGTAATGATACTCGATTAGTGAGACGACTTACATGCAAACACAACAGGCCAAGTATTCAGACCGTGTGGGGTTCCTTGTCAGCTGCGGGACATCATCCAAGACAGGGAGTTCACTAGGTTGCAATGCTGACTCCACGACCATCATGAACCACCAAACATCAGTTGCAGAGGACCTGAAGTTTGGTATCCGTTGGTTACTACCCAAAGTTCCAGAGCCTCTTGCAGAAGTCGTAGGATTTGTATACAAGTGGAGAGGTGGTGGTGGAGCTTTGGAGCCTGGATCAGGTACCAATTCCCTGGAATCCTCTGCTCGCATGCCAGAATGAATAACATTGGCATCATGTACCACTGAGGGATGTGCCAAAGCTGATGGCCCAACTCCACACACAGCAGCAGCCTGAGGTAAGTCTCCAGATGCCTGTTCATTAGCTTTAGCACACTTCTTATGACTAGTATTCTTTGGCCTTGCTGTCATTTCATCAGACCTCCGCTTCCTACGACCTCCGCAAGTCTGACCTGACCCTGTTGATGATGATATGATCCCACAGTCACTACCCACAGCTCAACAGCCTCTGGTTCATTGATGACAGGTACTGTCAGATTGCAAAGTGGTTGCCCAGGCTGCAATGGAACACCTGGCTGTGTGTGTGGCACTGGTTGTGACTCACATGGTTGTGGCACATAGTAGTATGTGCCAGTGACCGGGGAGATGTCCTGACCTGGCACAAAACTAGTGTGTGCATCTGGGAACGATGGTGGGTGACAATACTGACTGCGATTTCGATCGTATGGCAAGTTTATGGGCGGTCCGGTATGCTGGATGTCAGCATGAGATGATGAAGAGAGGTGCCACTGAGAGAACATGGTGACTCCTCTTTCAACAACTGCAGGCTTTCCAGTAGATTTGAAAGCCTTGGGGATGACAAAAGTTGTTTAATGAAATTTTTGGGGAGACAGGGTCGGATACCCAATTATTTTCATGTCCATGAACCAACCATAAAGTACTGAGGGAGATGAGGTTTTGACATTTGGCAGGACAGAGTCTGTGAATATGTACTTTGTGCACATACTACACTCTACATAGTACACTGATAAAAGATCCATACTATCTAAGTCCACATTTGGTCACTTCGAAAGGAGTTCAACCCCAGCAGTTTGTTTGACTTTGAATTTTCAAACTGCAATCGAACTATTCAAATTTCAAACCGAACCGAAGTCATTTCCGAAGTCACCTCACCTCGGCAGCAACACTAGGCACAGATGTCTGTCGGAAATTTCCTAGTCTAGTGTTGCTGCAGAGGTGAGGTGAGGCGAACCGAAGTGGCAGTTCAGTGCCACTTCAAATCGAACTTGAATGAAGTGAGGTGCACGTGGAACGAGGTCGGCAATTATCTCAGCCAATCAACAGGATTACTCAAGGATTACTAGTAAAAACTAAGTCCCACAATACATTGTATATGATTGTACAAGTCGTGAGTGCCATTACTAAGCTTGCAAACTGCTGCAATATTTGGTCAGTTCGAAAGAGTTCGATCTGCCAGCAATCCAAAGTTTGTTTTGACTTCAAATTTTTGAACTGTGGTCAAACTATTCAAATTTCGAACCGAACTGAAGTCACCTCCAAAGTCACCTCACCTCAGCAGCAACACTACCTAAGTCCATTGCAATGACATACAATTTTGGTGCCTTGGCAATGGCAATGTGATAAGATTGCTGTGATGTTATCGGAGTTACAATAGTATTGCAACATTGTTACAATGCAGTTCACTCTCGCTCACCATTTCTCTTGCTGTTCTTTCCTTCCTCCCTGTTCATCCTGTGCATTTAGCTTGTACATAGCTATTATATCCTATCCTCATCAAGATGCCCCATGAAAAAACAACTGTACCATGTGAGTCCTGTGGACAACATTTCAAGCCTACTGGCCTTGGGCCACATTGTAAATCATGTCTCAAACACAAATGCAAGACTGGCGAGGATCTCACATTTGTTGAGGGCCTTCGCAACAGTATGTTTTCTACATCTTTTTCTACCTGGTACATTACTGACCTTTCAAGCAGCTGGCCCAAGCCAGTCCAGTGACCATTCAGATACAATTGGTCCTCATGGACCAGGGAATTCTTCATCACACATAGTGTTTAAAGGTCTGGTCTGGTCTGGTCTTTTGGCCCATTTTGGGTGCAACTGGACCAAGACCAGTCTTTATAAATATACCAAAACACTTGGACTGCAACTGAACCTATGCCAACCAGTCTTTGGTGATCAGCCATGTTAGGTAAGACCGGTTACAACTAGTTTTTAGTAAGACCAGTTGGCAACCACCTCAAGACCATAGAAGACCATAGACTTATGGAGAGATTCTGTGCAGCATGGTAAACACGACATCAGAACTATATTATTGCATGGTAGGTGAGTTTTCTACTACCACTGTGAGACAACCCTAAGGTCAACAACCCAAAGAACTACCACATGGGACTCTGAGGAGGAATAGGACTAGAGATCTTGGAGCGAAGACCCAAAGAGAGCTCAAATGGAGAGCCTCTTGGTGCTGGATTGCAATGGTATATATACTGTACTACATGTGTCCTGTGCGAGGCTATCCATGAGGCTGTATGCTGTACAAGGCAGTGAACACAGCTGCCATCCTGTGGTAAGGCTATGCTAATGACATCAAGGGATACAGCATGCACAACACGAGGCTGTGGTCCAGACAGACCTACAGATAAGATGCACTCGATAAGATACTATGCTACGATAAGATAAGATGTCATCTAATCAGAGATTAGATAAGACAAAAAGTCAGACCGTTACACACTGTCCCTACACATGGGTGCTCAAAGGTCTCAGCATAGCTGTCGCCCAACAGAAAAGCTTGCCACATCGTCAAAACCCAGCCTCAATGCCCTGCGCTCCCGACCTCCAAAGTCAAAGGCACAATGCAGTGCAAAGGCAAAGGGGAAAATGTGTGCTGCCTTGAGTACTGAGTCAGAATCAATAGAGGATGAAAACAAAAGGCACACCAAGGGGTCCTCCAAAACCAATCGTCGACAATCCAAATGTGCCCAATTTAATGAGTTGGATGCTGAGGTTGTTGATGTAAACAGTTCGGAAGATGAGGTGGTTGAAGTTGGTGCTGGTCGAAGCAATGAGGGCAGTGGTGTATGGATTCTAGATGCTTGCGATAAGACCTGAAATACTGATGTCAGCGCTAACAGGCACCCAATGATCACTGTGATCCTGGCTCAGAGCATTCGGGTGCAGAGCTACCTGCAATACTACCAAGCAAGAAACACCAAGCAGACAACATCCTCACCATTTTTTCAGAAAAGTGCATGGTGAAATTTGCACATATGGATGCAGCAACTGGCAAGGAATGGGTTGAGACAGTGAGGGGGTGATGGTGTAACATCTGCAAGTAAGTTTTGATGTGTTGGGTAGCTAATGAAGAGAACTTACTAGTCTTTTCAAGGCAGGACGAGGAGTTCTTGTTGAAGAAAGGGAAATAAAAAGCATTCCACATGGGCGGCAATTCCTTGTGCCAGTGTGCACCTAAGTGAGGGAAGAGGTCAGAACAACCAACAACCAACACCAAATGACAGCAATATGCGAGTGGTGGTCTTCCTTTGTGTTTCTGGTATTTAATCTCCTCAGGGGGATGTGCCACACACCTTCAGGCAGGATGCAGGAGGGAAGGGAAGGGCTTCTGATGGGGATGGAATGCGACTTGGGATGGTATTGACTCCTCTTCAGCCTACCACAGTGGTTAGGAAGAGTCCTGGGATAGAAGAGCGATGATAGATTGGCAACAGGGGTGTAACAGCAGTGATGGAGCAACAGGGAAGCAAGGGGACAGTTCCTGCTTCAAGAATGCGATGGACAGTGATGGGATGGAGTGGACAGAGATGCTAGACTGCGCTTGAGCCTAGAGAAATGATCAGATACAAGATATATCTGATAAACAACAATATAGGAGCTTTAGGCCAGCACTGAGTGACCTACAAGTCCAAAGACAGAGATAGAGCTTATAGACAGTGAGGGAGAGTGAATGTGGTCGCTTTATTGAGGGGGAAGCAGACACTTCCTTGCAGCCTTTGGCTGCTGGTTTATATACAGGAGGGGCTGTGGCCCTGTAAGCACAAATGACTAAGTGCTTGGTAAGAAATTGGTAAGAAATTGGTAAGCAATTGATAAGCAGTGTAATCAGGCTGAGTCATTGATGGGGAGAGCCTGAACAAGCTGCTGAGCCAAGGGAAAGAGCAAAAACATAGGTAAAAAGGGGTGTATAACCAAGAATATGGAAAGATCATTGCATGGGGCCCAAAAGAGAGGGGGGGAAAGCATGGGATGAGTAGATCGAAGCTAAATGAGCATATGCGATGACATAATGCATATGAATCATAGGGGCATGAGTCATGAATTGATAAGCAGCATGATAAGCATGATTTGAAGGATGATTGGTAAGGGGAGTAATGGGGATTAGTAATGCCAAGAGGGGATGAATAATGCGCAGCAGAGTGACTCTGTGTGACTCAGACAGAAGGGAAGCACAACCTGTGATTGATTGAACTTTAGATCTGGAGATGAGCTTCTGAAGCAGTGCCACTGATGGGAGTGGCTGGGGGATAATAAAAGAATTGATCCGACCAGAAGAGCAGTGTCAGGGGGCCTGGAATGACAAGTAGAGTCACAGCTGGTCACAGAGTGTCACAAATCCCTTGCATTGAGCTTCTGTAGAGCAAAAACGCGAAATTTGGTGCTCCCGAAGTGCAGTCTTCCCTTGAGCAGTAAGGGGAAGGTTCTGTACTCTATTAGGGCTCCTAAGAAGGGTTCTAGAGCACTGTTTCATTTGTGTTTGTTGTGGGATAGCAGGGAAGTGAAACGTGAATAGCAGATTCAACGTGTTCAGGGAAGTGAGATTAATGATAGAGGGAGATGGATGTGACAGGACTCTGGGATGAAAGGACCATATGCAGAGGACTCAGGAGACACAGAGACGATGGCCCATCCATATCCCATGAGGAGATCAATATGTCAGCCCACTTGTGCTACTTGGGATGATGCAATATGGGCTCACCTATACCTTAGGTGAAGGTTATTTCGGCTCACTCATGTTACATGGGACCATATAATAGCAGCCTGCCCATGTGACATGGGATGGTATAATAGTGGCCCATCCATATCCCATGTCAGCCCAATATGGGCTCACCTGTACCTTAGGGGACAGACCCAGGGTGGCCCTATCCTCTGGTACTCAGCCCGCGGTGGGTACTCACTTGGGTAGTCAACCTGTGCTGTGTAATCAACACCAGTGGCTAGCTAACCTGCAGTGGGCAGCTAACCTGCAGTGGGTAGTCAACCCACCATGGGTGGTAGTGCGACCACGGTTGGTAGTCAATCCATGGTGGGGAATCACTCTACTGGGTAGTTAGCTTTGGGTGCGTAGCCAAGGGCAGTGGCTAGGTAATGGGTGGTTGGCAGCTAACCCGCGGTATGCATTGAACCCGCGGTATAACCTGCAGTGGGTCGTCAAGCCTGGGTAGGTACTGGTTAGACCTGGGACCTTGGTTGGTGGCCAACCCGCAGTGGGTCAGCAGTAGCTAGCTAACCCATGGTGGGTAGCCAACCCGCGGTATGTATTGAACCCATGGTGTCACCTGCATGGGATAATCAACCCACAATGGGCGGTCACCCCTGGGTAGGTACATGGTTGGTAGTACGACTGTGGTTGGTAGTCAACCCGCAGTGGAGAGTCATCAGTGGGTAGCTAACCCATATTGGTCAGCTAACCCGCGGCATGTATTGAACCTGCAGTGTAACCTGCAGTAGGTGGTCAACCAGGGGTAGGTACATGGTTAAAGCTGGGACCACGGTTTGTGGCCAACCCATGGTGGGTACTCACTCCACTGGTTAGTAAACCTGAACTATGTAGTCAACAAGGCCAGCTAACCCATGGTGGGCAGCTAACCCACAGTAAGTATTGAACCCGTGGTTTTTGCAGTGGGAGTCGACCCACAATGGGCGGTCACCCCTGGGTTGGTAGTGCAACCGCGGTGTAGTCAACCCCCACTGTGTAGTCAACAGTAGTGGGTGGATAACCGGTGTTGGGCAGCTAACCCGCAGTGTGACCTGCAGTGGATGGTCGACCCTGGGTAGGTACATGGTTGGAAATAGTTGCTGGCCAACCTAACCCGCACGAGTAGTTAACCCTGGTTAGTAGTGGGCCTGTAGTGGGACCGTGGTTTGTAGTAATCCCACGGCGTGTAGTAATCCTGTGGTGTGTGATGCCTGTATATGTATAGTCAGCTGTAGTAGTCCATCAATGGTAAGTAGTCAACCCGCAGTAGTCAACCCCAGTAGTTCACCCGCGGTAATGGAGCCAGTTCTGCTGGTAGGTTGATTAGATTCGTTCCTACTGTATGCAGTAGTATCTATTTTTGCTAGCCCACCCCATACCTTTGCATTCCAGTAAATCTGGGCTGATCCATTAATGTGCACCCAGTAAGATTGTGGCCCACCAAGATGTCATGATGACAATTCCTACATCCCTACCACAACCCCTCCTTAACTACCACCATAGCCCACCCATATCACATGGTAAAAAAATCATAGTGTGTAAGCCCACCCGTATTACTTGGTGATACTCCATCCATGGGCTCCTGTCCGCTGGCCCATGACACTCGGCCGATTTTCACCTTCAGGTGGCTGTGTAAGATGGGACAAGGTAGGTACATTATGTGAGAGTTCGTAGTGTAGTTGCAGCATGCCGTGCTTCTGGACAACAAAGACAAGGACTGAAAGCCACTATTATAGAGGGGAATGTGTCAAAATGATGGATTGGAAAGCTCCCCAATGGTGCGGATACTCTTCCTGTTGTCCAACTACTTCGTGACTGCGAAACACACTGGTCATCAAGTCATCTGATGGTTGAGCATGTGATCCTGTTATACCCTGTGCATGCACCTTGTGATTTGCTATCTCGAACTTACACTCCATTGATGTAGGCTATTCAAGCTTTCATCATTGATAAAGAAGACTCCGAACTCCAAAAGTTTCTCCTTTCAAACATCACCAAAATTGCAGAAATGCGAGATTACCCAGTTTGGAAAGATGAGTCAGCGACGCATTGGCCGCATCGAAACTTGCCCAGATGACTAATCTGGGAGCATGTCAGCGATGCACCAACGCCACCTGTCTACGATTGCACGTCCTGGCGTCCACAACAACACGATATACACTTCATCGGTGCGATATTACAATATAGCCATTTAACTATGTGATACTGACATTATAATATCATGTATCTGGACCAACATAGTGGTCGCTCATCCACGAGGATCTCTTCAAACTGGTTGGTGTTGAGCAGTCAGTTGTGCAAGTAAGTATCTATCCTGTGGGTGTCAGGGTGCTCCATAACCCTCTTCAATGTAAATACAGTTGTCCAATTCCTCCCCATCATCAGCAACTAGGCCATCTTTGACAATCTCTTTGTTATCACTTCCCTGACTGCCATCGTCCACATCCAAGTCCACATCCAAGTCTGAGGGTCCATCATCTGCATCAATCTCCATGGCTGTGGTACCACCATCACTTGGATGTTCGGTATTGAAATGCTCGTCTTTGTTGGGTTGGAAGTCTTGGCGATCAGATTGCAGGAACTCATCCCACTTGTGGGACACAACATGTCCAACTCCTCCGCCTCGAAAATGCATGAACATGTCTTGATCAACAAACCTATTTTCCAAGCTGTGTCATGTCAGTAATTTTCGAGTATACAGTTAGAAATTATGGCCCACATGTTAACATGGAAATATTTCCAATCTCTATGGTCCTCTGTTTCAGCACACATGAACGAAGGTCCAAGGTATTCATTGATGCGACTGTGTGCAAATGAAGGGATGAGGTGGACACCACATAGCACAACATCAGGGTCCACAAAGCCAAAGGCATCGGGATCATCTCCCTTGATGAAACCAATAAGGTGGAGGCGACATGCCACGAAACCTGCAGGTGAGTTGACACATCGACCAAACCAGCGTATGAATAAGATGTTCATTTATTTGGCTTTGTGGCTCGTCGAACCCAGTCCAAAGTAGTGAACTTTGACATGAAAAATGCGAACAATATGTGCATACCAGTATGGGTGGCAGAACTCATTTGTCTTGTGGGAGAGCATCATGATATCTGCTCAAGTTTGTGGATTGATTGAGTCTTGCTCGCAACATAGATCATAGGTTGTGTAATTGATGTGTAGCATGCTGTGCTCAAACATCATATTGTTGATGATAATGAGGTTGTCCCTGTCTTCATCAGAGAACTTGTGTGACTCGCCATCAAATGCATGTCCAAGAATATGCCCGAGTAAGTGATCCTTCAGCTGTGGAAGAAAATTCTGTGGTACCTGAGTTAAACATGGGCTCAGGCAATAATGAATGCCTATGCACCTCTATTGCTGGATCCCCTTCTAGGCTACTCAGCCAGGTGGTAATGTCTTGGGACTTTCAAGAGGATTCTGCTATGTGGTAATGATCGGAAGGAGATGTTCGTTATCGCCTTGTCTGATTGGTATGGCCATCTTGGGCTGTTTGCTCACTAACCCGAGCATCCAGCAACCGCTGCAAATACCGTTCCCGTGACTCAAGGAGAGTCATTGAGCCCACCATTGTTGCCTTTGTCTTTGATGTCCATGGGTATTGTCTCTTGACACATCGATGCTGTAACTCTCCCTAAAAAAGGATGGTCAGAATCAGTTGTGTACGACAGAAGGTAAACTTACTGTCTGTGTCAAGTAATTGTCTGTTGTCCCAAACTGACGAATTGCATTGGGATAGTCTCCTAGTGCGTGATACTTGTAGGTTTGAAGGTTTAGTACCTTCCGCTTTGTTGTTGAGTGTGACACGCTGGCTTGTCCACTGTTCAAACCTGCAAATGCAGGTTTTCGACAACCACAAGTTGTTGTCTCTTGTGGTAATTCCCGAGTATTGAAGGCATTGCATGTGACCTTAACAAACTGTCTCACTGAGTTGCCAAGTGTCAGTGTTGCTGTGTCAAAAAATGACAACATATCAGATGTATGCAAACAGAGCTTGGCATATGCATGCCAAGTTGCCAGATCAAAGAGTAGGTTGAGAATAGTGCTATTGTGCGGATCAGGAAGCATATTTTCAAACACAGGGATGGCACACTGTAGATATGCTAAGCTGCTTGTTGACGCTCAAATTCAATCCACGAACCTGTAGCAAATCCTCAAAATCATGCGCAGCGAGGCGTTTCATTGCTGACGCATTTTGGTTGAATTTGCGGATTGTCCCCCTTCCGAAAGGCGGCACAGCACGATAACTAAGTGTACATTAGATCAAGTGTGATGTCTTGATCACTCAATATCATACCTTTTGTTTAGCTCCTGGATCCCCCAACCGCCAGCTGCATAGAGAATGCGTAACAGATGTGTGAATATCACTTTCCAGACTCCTAGTTCAAATTCATGAAGCATGTCGATGACAAGTAATCTGAAGAAGTTGATCCAAAATTGATGGAGCCGGTCTGAGAAAGCATTCTGTGGGTTTTGTCAAGAAGGAGTGTCATGTACAACATAATTGGCACTCACAAATGTGGGTACATACGAGAATTCATTGAAAAGTGCCTTGACTCTCTCACTATCAACAGCAGCACCTTTCTCAAAAATCAGGCAGTGTGCAGCTGCAATATGGCGGCGCCTGTCTTCATCATCAACTCTTGGCTTCTTGATGTGGCACCTCATATCTCGCACCATGCCCATGGTCGGAAGGTCAGATTTTTCAACTAGGCACCGAGGACAAGGGCAGTGACCCAGGAACTTGATGCCAGCGATCAGAACTCTGTAGTAGCACACAGAGATCACTATATCATGTATACCATCAAATAGATTACTTACTTCTCAGGGTAGTCAGCCGAATAACTGAAGAAATGAGGGAATACCCACCGTACTATCCTGTCAGCACAATGTACGACAATTCCATATTTGTATGCATGCATGAATTTCTCGTCAAGGATAAGGTCCCATACACCTTGATAGAGTTCTCGTTTGCAATGAGTATATGTTTCACTTGTTGCTGCTTCGCCAAAATGAGATGTGTATGTCTCTTGAAAGTCGTCAGGCAACTTTAGTGATATCAGTTTATTATCGTGCCAGGAATGCAAGTACATACCATTGGGATGTATGCAACGTGATGACACACCCACTCTGAGGGTTTACACTGAGTGTACTTTGACTGGTTGGTAAAGAAAAGATAGAATGGCCACATGGAAGCGTCACCAAAACTTGTGAGATGCGTAGAATCTGACCAGACCATAAGTCCAGCCACGACACGCTCAAGATCATCACCTCCTTCTCGTGGCAGCGCATTGACCTCCCTGTATGCACCAACCATCTCAGGTGATGTGAAGGACTCTGAAAAGACATCAACAGTCCGATGATCAGCAGTTTTCCACTGTTGAGTATAAGGAGTCATGTGGAATGTAGCACTTAGTTCGGGGTCCTCGAATGCAGATTTGATGACATCGGTGAGATCACGGTGATCGATACCATCAACCATAATGGTAGGAGCGTCCTCTTCGGAAGCGAAGCATATCCTCTCCTTTGGAAGGTGAAATGAAACTGATGAACATTTCCAGCCATGTTCTTCATTGAATGGATTGTTCTGTGTCTGTAAATACTTGTCAAGAAGCTTCATCTCACGTGTATGAGTGAAGCCTTTGAGATCCTTGGCATCATAGAGGGGGTCCTGTTGGACTTTCGCCAGCTGATCGAGTTCTGCCGCAGATTTCAGATTTGTACCTGAATATTGCCATGCCATAAGAAGTCCACAGGTTGGGTTCGTGAATGGTGCAAAGACATCATTGTCATCTGCCGCATTTGCTCTCTCGCCAGGTCCCACAGCAGACTGGGGTGGTGTGACTCATCTAGATGTGTCATCTTCTAGTAGAGTGGGGGCATCGCAAGCACTGGCCAAGGTATCAGGAGGAACAAATGTTGGCTGACAAATGTACGTGCGATAAAGGCCAAATGCATTTGGCTCAGAGATGAATGGCTTTGGCTGTGGATCTTCGCTGGATTGGCTTGATAAGTCATCTGAAATAGGCGGAGAGGATGGGATTGGCATATTAGGTGCCTGTGGTGGCAGACGGGCTTGCTCTTGACAAGCAGACAATGGCATGTGGGCGAGATGGGTGGAACTTCCAGGGAGGAAGTCAGCAAAATGAGCTGGCATACGAAGAGGGCGACCTGATCACCATGAAATAACTTGTGGAGGTAACGAAGATGGCCCTGGGATTGCACCAAGCTGCTAGTAATGTGAGTCAACAGTATGCAATGAATAGAATGCCTGACTTACTTCTGTACTATCGTCAAATACATCTGCACCATGGTCAAACATGTCCATTTCAGGCTGATCAAACACATCCACTTCTTGGTCAAGTGACATGCTGCCAGTAGTATCGATGCAAGGGATTGATGGACCAGTGCTACCAGCAGCTGGTATCGGGCACACCCTTTTCTCATCTTTGGTATGTCTCTTTGAAGATTTGCATTTGCGCTCAAAAACTTGGTCAGCAAGTGAGAGGTTGAGGCGACACTGACTGGCATGTGCAGCACATACCAAACGAAGCATCACACCCAAGGCAGGTGTACGTAGAGGAGCTCATGAAGGGGACACAAGAGGCCTCAGAAAGACATTGGGACTATATAGTGTACAAATCCAAAAATACAACATGTACTGAGTGCTTGTCAGTGGCAATTCAAAGATAATGCATTTCCAGAAGCATACCATACAAGAATCTACAGGTTGAACGCTGTTTCATATGGGTCAGGCCACCCCATGAGGCCACACAGACCTGAGTATGCGAAAACTGTCCACAGTTGTTCCTTCCTTGCCATTCTGGCATTGATCTTCACAATCGGGAATTAAGAAATACCATTCTAGATGGGAAGGGGATTGCTATGCACAGACAGAATGTAAAATACAGTTGGATGTGGCCAATACTACCCAGCAACATGTCTTGATCATGTGGATGGAAGCACAACGCTGCCAACCAGTCCATTGGATACATGTTATGCATGCCAGAAAAAATATTCATACCTTGTAGGTGGACACTTTGTGAGAGAAAGCATACCACTTATCATCGTAATCAGCTTGAGGTTGCCTTGTATTGGACTTAGCAGCCAATTTGCCTGGTTGATTACATTAGTCGGTGAATACCAGTGGAGTATCAAAGCCCCTTTCCTCTCTCCCTGAGCCCACTCATCATGTCTGACAGTGACAATAACACTACTGGCTCTAGATCAACAGTATACGCGTCTCCAATCAAGTCTAAGAAGCACAAAAAACGTGCATGGAAGGACCGATCATCATCCAATGAGCATGGCTCATCAACACAAGCAAAAAAGTGCATACCTCATATGGAATGGACTGATCAATTTAAACAGGGATTAGGAGAGCCAGAACGGATATAGAGGATGAGGATGAGGATGGTGGAGCTAGAAGGTATGTGATCCATTTTCTTGGATGATCAAGTGACTTATGCAGAACAGCAGGAATTGGAGTCGCCACTCCAAAGTCTTGTCTCCACAGGAACAATGCCTCCACATTGCAAGATGGATCCCACAGGCATTCAACATGTTCTGCGACTTAGCAGAGGTGATCAAGGTGTACCTCCTTCTCGAAGAAGAAGACAACGACAGTGGCGAGGAAGGAGATGAATCCAAAGTTTCCAAGAGGCGAATAATCATCCTGCAAAGAATGTGAGTGTACAAAAAATAGCATATATGCACTCTAAAAATGTCATTCAGAGATGCTGGTACACAAGAACAGTACCAACAGGTGTATTGCTACATCGAGGAACATGCACCACACCTCCTCGAGTTAATGAAGGACAAGAAGTGCCAACAGGAATTCAACACACTCATTTCCAAGGTACATGGTGCCCACATGCAGTTCAGACAACTAAAATATTTCCTTAAATGGGACAGGCAATGCAGAAAGTGAGATCTGATGATGCAAGTCAACTGAAAAAGGTTGTTGGCACATACACAGTGCCATTCCCAGATGAGAAGGCCCTTTCTCCTCCACTTGGGTCCAACAACAGTCATGGCCGGATGGGTTTTAACCACCCAGAACTCGCCTGTTTACTGTGCCCAATCAAGCACCTCTCATCACTTCTGGCTGACCCAGTACAGTAAGTGCAGAACATTATCGTATTGTACTACTAATATACTGTGTGGTGATTGTTCTCTAGGACTGTCAAGACTGGTTCTTCACCGATCTGATCTCTACAAGGGGTCTGGGGGCAAGAGGTTGGCCTAGTGGTAAGACCGAGATGCTACGTAGTGTAGTCGTGCTTCCTGAGTATTAGGAAGGCCAACCAAGGGTTATATGGAGAGTCCAAGGGTAAATGGTCAACGACCGAGTACTTGTACAAGGGCAGAGGCAGAGAGCATGAAGAGAGAACAGATGAGAAGTATCTTATTTGATATTCGAACTGAAACTACAACAGACCGAGTATCTAAGTATTTATACTGAGTGGAACAGATGAGGCGATGTACGGGAAGTCGGGATTACCAACGAATGACGAGCGCAGTCGTGCTGTATGCTGAGTAAGTATGGTAAGTGCGATAACCGGATTACTGATAGGTATTATATTAGTAATGCAACAGGACGGGAACATACAGTAACTGGAAATGAGAAAGGAAACATATTAGGTAATAGTACAGAGAGACAGATCGGACAACACGCTCACTGATTGGTGGCGATACAGGACAGATGGAGAGAAACGGAAAAGGGAGTACATACAATAAATGGGCGGTGAACGCTGTAGGGGGGGGTTGGGTGTTGCTGCTGCCTCAGGTGAGGCACGCTCGACCCAGGGGCTTCTGGAGGTCTGGCAGAGCTCCCAGGGACTGGGGAAACTAGAGGAAGTAGGGAGAGTAGAGGTGTTCAGTCACTTCAGGACTGAGATCAAACATATACAGAGGAAAGAGGGAAGTTTTTTAGTAAGCTAAGTACAAGCCTACATAGCTAAGGTAAGAGTCCAGTATCAGTACTACCAATTCTACACCTAGAGACAGGACTGTCTCTACAACGCGTGGACGCGATCGGACAACAGGGTACAGGGTGATCGGGTGTCACGGTCGTGACAGTATCCCCCTCTTAGGGCCAAGCCCATGAGGCTGCAACGCATATTCCACACCAATTGTGTGCGATCATTGTCTGGGTTTGAAAATCGGTTAGGGCGTATTTAAGACTGGCCTTCGGTGACGGTAACCCA